>JASDQU010374107.1:2586-18116 GCA_032191745.1 Picea mariana | reverse complement strand
TATCTGATAATCACTTTGTTATTCACCTCCTTCCATTGATGCACAATCACCTTCATATTCACCGCCTTTCATATATACTCTGGTATTCACAGCCTTCTCTGATTCTTTGATTTCTCTGTAGAAGCTATCTACCCCATTATGCAACCATAGGTAGCATCTTGACCCTAGCTCCTTATATCAGTTGTTGGCTACTTCTTGTCTGCGCAGGGGTTATCATACTCAGGGTTCGAGTTGACTGTGACCAACAAAACCCTCAAAACGTCGACCCTTTCGGCATCACCTGCTTGTGCAGATGAAGTCTCACCCGAGGTATCTATTGGGGCTGCAAGAACTAGGTTTCTGCAGTAGTAAGGGAAGGGGAGGCTGATGCGTGAATCATTCTTCTTGATATTAACTTATGTATGTTCTTGATTATTGCCTAAACTATCACAACATACATGAACATTCCAACATAACCAATTCATAGAATAAACTTATTTTGTGAAGTATATCATCATTCATGAATGCATAAAGACAAGTAAGAACATAAGACACAATATCCTTTCTAAACTCCTTCTTTATTCATCTTCTTTCTTACTAACTGACTATTACATTCATGATCTTTCCATAACCTTAATTCTCTTCCATGCCCATTCTCTCACACTTTCATACGCATACATATATATATATATATATATATATATATATATATATATTGCGCTATATCTATATACCTCTGTTATCATATATATCCCAATCCCGTTACATATTTATACCCCAAAATCTAGGTTTCAAGTTTTATTCTTATCTATCCCAAAATAACCCATTACAATGCATGTCATAGCCATCTTCAATTAACTGACTATTTGCTTTCTTCTACTTCTTGTTCTTTATCCAACTTTTCTGCTATCCTTCTATTTATGGAAAGTCACACTATCATCGTTTGTGCTTCCTTTTCTCGCTCGCTTGCTTTGTTATTTTGTCTTTGTGCTATCTCCATCCTTCTGCTCCCTTTCTATCTTCTGCATGAATCCTTCCTTCTGCATGCTTTCTTCATACTTAGATTATTCTCAAAATGATATCCAAAACTACCTGTCTAATAGGACCCCAACACTCACATGTGGCTTGTCCCGAGCCACTCAGGCTTATTGCATGTTCTTTCATGTTGCAATGAATTGTTGCATCGTAGCATTAGTTATTTCCAGCTCTGTGACAATGGTGGCCTATGTTACTGTGCCATGTTTATGACTGCTTAGTCAATCTTGTTCCTTTGGCTTCTTTATGTTTTGTCATAATACACCTTAGAGGGTCCTCCTTTTCCCTCTTGAAGGACTCTTCCTGCCTGATGGCGACTTAAGTCCAGATGGTGACATCAGGACATGTGTTGTCGAGGGGGCCAGCATCACTTCTCATAGGCCCAATAGTTGGTAAGCCTCCTCTTCCTATAATTTTCTTCTCTGTTAGTAATCTGCTAAGGTTGCTTGAGACTGATAACCTCCTCCTTTTCGCCTACATATTTTGGCCATGTCTTCTGGTTTAGTTGGGGTGTCGTATACGAGGTGAATTTCTGGGCAAGCTCGCTTTCAGTGGGATCCTGATCTGTTTCCTACTCTTTTATGTCTTAAAGCGTTCATAACCTTTGAAGAAGATACTGACTTTGGTCCGGTCGTCGTGCAATTTTATGCAGGAAATGATGTGTGTCCCTTCTTTTGGTAGGTGCTCAATGCTTGAGTATGGGTCCCTAGCCAACTTCGACACTAGTTGTGCTTTGATAACGTCTCGGTCCATAAAATTTAGGTTGGTAGGTTTGTCCATCATATAGCCTTCCCTACTCATCCATGGTGGGGTCAGTGGTATTCCTGGCGGAGCTTTCCCCATTTCTCTAAAGTGCCTGCTCAATGAGAGAAATCTCGGCTCTATTCTCGCTAGGTCTCTCCTACTTGCTCAATGTGATATGAAAAAATTGAATTCCACTTACGATGTTCATATGTTGTTGTGGTTTCATGTCAACTATACCTGTCTCATCTTGTTTTAACTAACTCATCCCTTCCACCACTGGATTTTAGGAGTGGTGCCATCATTGCATCATTATTACAAAATCCTTCAGGTGAGTTCTCCCACATACCACCAATCAGATGTGATCTCCGAGGGCCTGCCTGAGTAAATGCTTATATGACGCTTTGATGACCTGTCACATCGACCGTCCAACTGTCTTTTCCGTGCTTGAATGCGGTTAATGATCTTTTTGTTCCGTCCCACGCAGTAATGCATTGGTCGTCACAAGCGAGCATTTCCATATGTTCTTGTTGAACTTGATGCAGTGTTCACTTTGTGTAAGATAATTAGTCCAACTACGCAGGTTCTGCTACCTTGGGATTTCCCATACTTGTTTTCCTATCACCAATTTTTGATTGTTTTTCCCTTTTTCTACTTTTTATGTGGGTTTTCTTGTTTTTCTTGCTACTATGGTACATCTACTATAATACAGAGTTTTTTGCATTGCACAGGTCATTGCGCAAACAGTCGGCTGTCTCTATTTCTTCCATACATTGAAGCTAACATGGTAAACACGATTCTGGTTGGTCTATGGATAGGAAGAAGCAATGCCAATGGAGTTCATTGTACCTAGTATGTGCAGACTAGGTATAGTGGACTCCATTGGAATTATTGCTTCATGTCCATAGACCAACCAAAATGGTGTTTTCCCTGTCAGCTTCTTGCTTGTATTTTTGTATGCCCAATTGATCGCAGGGATGGATAAGTCCCAATTGCCTCTTCCGACATTGCAGATATTTGTCAAAGCATTCTCCAAAATTTTATTGAAAACTTCGACTGTGCCATTAGCCCAAGGGTGATATGGTGTACTTTTCTGATGATGAATATGAAATTCCTCAGTTAATGCAGCAATGTTTTGGTTAAGAAAGTGCATACCTTGATCGCTAAGTAATATGTGCGGACACCCAAACTTGGTGACTACATACTCAACTACAAATCACACAACAATCTCTGTAGTGCAATCAACAATTGGTGTTGCTTATGCCCACCTAGTTAAATAATTGGTCCCAGTGATGATGTATCTTGCTCTTGATCTCCTTGTTTGTGGGTTGATGGGACCCACAAAATAAATAGCCCACTTTTCGAATGATTTCAACATAACTTGTGGATTTAATGGCATTTCATCACGTCGAGATGGTTTACCCACTCTTTGACATATGTCAGAGGTCTAACAATACTCCTTCACGTCCTTGAATAATGTAGGCCACCAAATCTCTGCGCATAAAATCTTTTGTCTCGTTTCTTTGCCTATATAATGTCCTCCAACAATCCCAATGTGTGCTTCCTCCAATATCCTTGTTCTTTCATGTTCCAGTACGCAATGCCTCAAGATTCCATCTACCCCTAACTTATACAAGTTCCATGCAATTAGTTGATAGTATTCTCCCTTGACTACCAATTGTTTCTTTTGCACCACCGTCATGTCGGAGGGAGCCACACATGTATGTAGAAACTCCACAATGTCTGCGAAATAATCATTCACCATCCTGACTACGAATAACTGTGCATCCGGGAAATTATCATCTAAATTACCCAAATCCTCTCCTGTCAAGATCCGTGAGAGATGATCTAGTCTTGCATTCAGTTTTTCGAGTTTTACGATGACCTCAAAATCATATTCCTGAAATAGTAACAATCATCTGCATATATTGCCTCCTAAGATAGGCTTATTGACTAAGTATTTTAATGCAGAATGGTTTGTGTACATTATGAAGTGAGACCCAAGTAGGTAATGTTTGAACTTCTGGAGCACATAGACCATGTCCAGGCCTTCCCATTCGGTAATGGTATAATTTTTTTTTCCAGATATAGACATTTTCCTACTCGTGAACGTAATCGGATGATCGATTGCGCCTTCGCCTAGTGCAATCGATGATGCATCGACATGGATATGAAACTCTTTGTTCCAATCTAGGAAGACTAAAATGGGTGCAGTGACCAGTCTTTGTTTTAGTGTGTCCAGCCCCTTCTGGCAATCCTCATTCCATTGGAACTTGACTTCTTTCTTCAACAGCTTTTCCATGGGTGTTGTAGTCTGCGCGTAGCCTTGAATAAACTTCCTGTAATAACTTGTATGGCCCAAAGTTGCTCGTAACTGTCTGACTGAGGTCGGCGGTGCTAATTCCAGAATAACGAAAATCTTGGGTGGGTCAACCAATAGGCCTCGCTTGCATACTATATGTCCCAGTAAAATTCTGAATGGTGCAAGAAAGATGCATTTCTTTAAGTTCAACAAAAATTGACACTGTCTGCATCGATCTCATAGGAGTCGAAGAAGTTCGATATGATCCTGTAGTAGACTGAATACCGTCCAATCCTCTAAGTATACTTCCAAAAGTTTATGGATTAACTCTTTGAATGTGACAAAAACAACTCTAGAAAACATTGCGCGAGCATTCTTTAATCCAAATGGCATCACCATGTATTGATAACTGACCCATTATGTCGCAAAAGTGGTTTATGTTTGTCCTCATGCGCGATTTTTGTCTGATGGTACCAAGAGAATCCATCAGTTAATGAATACGCTTCTTGACCCCCTACATTCTCCAATACTTCATTAGTGAACAATGTTGGGAATGGGTCATGTAAGCATGTGTCATTCAACTTCCTTAAGTCGACGCAGATCCTAATCCCTTCAGTTTTTTTGTCATGCATCGTCGTAGGGCTAATCCATTCGGATTCTTCAACTATTTCAATGATGCCAGCGTCGAGCATTCTATCGAGTCTAGTCTTAACCTTATCCTTATACCTTGGGTTCAACCTATATGGTCTCTGTCGTATTGGCTTAGCTCCAAGTTTTAGTGGAATCTTCATCTCCCCTAAGTCGCCTACTATCCCCTTCATCTCAGAGAATTTGGTAGGAAATAAGTCATGATATTCTCATAATAATTCTGCCACTTTCTCAATTGTCTCAACATCCCAATAGTCTCCTATGTGCGCAAATTTAGGGTTCTTCGTGGTCCCAATGTTGACTTGCTTTGTCTTTATTGGTTGTGTGTATGTGGCAGATACCATCTCTGGCCCTTCTACTACATGTGTGCCTTCTGTCTTTGGTACCTGGACATTCCTGGGGTCCCCTTCATCTTATTCCTCCTTTGTGACATTATATCATTCCAATAGATTTTGGATCATTAATTTGGTTGTGTGTGCACTGCCTAAGGGTTCTTCTTCCATCAATTCTACCTTTGAGAAGATATTTGTTCAGATGGCCTGTAGGCCTGCATGTATGGAGAGAGATTCATGTTCAAATGTGAATGTGACTTTGAATCTCTGGACCAATCCTTCCCATGATGTTGTCTCTTTGTGCATCTCCAATTCTAAATACCAATTCCTTGAGATTGTATCCAACGTGTGTATGAATCAGTGCGTCAATTTTGTCTTTGATATGGAGCGCCATAAACCCCTACATTTTTCCACATGATCCGCCGGGTCACTTTCTCCTGTGTATTTCTACACACTTACTTCTGCTTCAGGTCCAAAGCGTATCTGTATGAGTCTACTACACTGTGCCTAGTCCTTAATACTCTTTCTGTGTGCGGCCCACCATCTAGCTGGAGTTTCTTTTAAGATGACATCTAATGCTAAAAACCTATGTTGTTCAGGTACTTGTAATTCAAATTCTTTTATAAAAACATTAACCTCAGTTAGTCCATCGTACCTGGGTGGGTCATATAGTTTTATGCCAATCCAACACAAAGATCAGTTTATAGGGCACATATTCTAGTGGATACTTCATGCATCCTCTACTACCAATTCTCTAGACCAACTTCTGAATTTGATGCGCACGAACTGAAACTTCTCCAACTAAGTGCACCATCCATTGTTGGCTCGACATAATCCTTCATGCGTGCAATTGGATTATATATATATATATTCCTTTCTGATGGGTCCAAGGGTGCAATAACCTTTAGATCCCTGACCTCGAAGATCATCTTGCTTCTTTTCAAGTTAATAATTGCTTGGTTATCAATCGCCCATTCTAGTCCCATTAAAGCTAGATATGGTTGACTATCGTCTACGATCTCAATCACTTCAAAATCTGCCATGTTGCACACCCCATCTATGTTTACAGGTACCCCCGTTAGTCGCCCAATCGAGACTATCTTATGTTGATTCGTGAGCCTTAACTGGACAGGGGACCATATTAATTCAGGTTCACCCATCGTCTCCCATGTCTGCTTAGGTAGTACATTCACATCATTTTTTATGTCTAGGATAAAATTATCCAAATCGTATTCCCCAATCTATGCATAAAACTTGAATTCCCCATTGGTTCTCTTCTTGCGCAGTACTTGGTTTACCATTCGTTGTGTGACAGGGGTGTCCCTTCCTTTTGTGCAATGATCGATCATTTTGTATAATATACTAAGCGTAGTTCGTTCTCTCATCAGTTCTACACAACTTTTTAAGAATTTGGTTAGTGTACTTACTTGCGCACTTGACTTTTCAGGTACCGCTTGGTCTTCTAGATGAGGTAGCGATGATGTGGATGCTTCCATATGTGATTTAAGTATTTCCTTTCATGCGCTCTGATATGTCTCTTTTCCTTGTTGTGGGTTGAATGATGGCATAGGTTGATCCAGGTGGATATTGGTGGCCACCCACCTATTCCAACTGGCTCCTCTTGACAGTTTTTAGTTCAACACGTTCTTCTATAATTTTTGTAATTGTGGGTTCTACACTTATGAGGCTGTTTGGAGCCCTACACATATTCTAGGTGGATATTGGTGGCCACCCACCTAATCCAACTAACTTAGTTTGGAAGTTTTCATGTCAGTACATCTTTCCGTACTTCCAGGGCCGTTTTGGGGCCCTAAACAATTTTCTTTTAGCTTTCCACAGTCAAACTATAGACAAATTCATAGTTTGATGGCATAATGTTTAGTTCTCAAAAAGACCTTTTCCAACGGGCTATCACGCGCCTAAAACAGAGGTCATATGAAAAACTTATGACATCGAGAAGTTGAGGTACCAACTTACACATCGGGGCCCACATAACTTTTGGAGTTTCACCTCCTAGGGTTAGGTTTTTGGATGTCTAAGGTTTTGACATTCACGAATAATGTTAAAAGGGCCTATGGAGCCTTATTGTAATCATTTTTCTCAGACGGATATGCATAGGAGCCACATCTCTTCTAAGAGATAGCTACCACCATTCGAGCAAGTTCTTTTAGTTCTGCAGTTTTATAGTTTTAGCCTATTTCATTTATTCAATAGAAGTTATTGTTCATTGGATATTTGTTGTTATCTCTTTGTTATTGTATTCAGTTAGTTATTCATTTCGTTCTACTCATAAATCTGGATCAGTGGTATTAGAGCGGTCTTCTCTTCATTTATTTTTCTCTGTGCTTGTCCCCGACAAGATCTGGGTACAATAAGTTGGGACTCGAACTAGTCAAGCCTTTGCAAGATTAGTCGCGTCGAGCTCGACAACAACCCACGGGGGACAAAAATAAAGATGATGGAGTAGGAGATCCTTTTAAAATGTTGCTCAAGGAATCCCTTGCGTGACAAAGGAACAAAATGATGGACAACTTTGCACAGATCCTTCGACGACTGCCCACAGGAGAAGCATCTTCATCAAGCGGCCATGCAACCCCCTTCAAAGTACAAGTAAATTTTGATATTACATTTTTTGAAGGACTAATAGATGTGGACACTATAGATAAATGGTTGAATCTACTCGAAGGGTATTTTTCAGTCCACAATTTTTTCGATAGGGAAAAAATTACTTTAGCACTCCTCAAGGTTGTCCCCCATGTTAAGGACTGGTGGGATACTTACTTTGAGCAAAGGGCCATAGAGGAATCTACAATATTTATGGTCTCCCCCACATGGGATTCCCTCAGGGATGCCATTAAAGAACAATACTACTGATCCAAAATGGATCTAGGAAGGCCTAAAAATAAAATTTCTCGAAATCAGATAAAACCAACGCCATTGTGTCGGGCTCGTTGCACTGATTTCGACCATATAATGTTTTCTACAAATGGACACTGTATGCAAAATTTATCGTTTTTTGATCGATTTCCCAAATAGGCAAAAAGTCAAAGTGGTCAAAGTCAACAAGCCATACTATTGACATCAACAGTACGATAGGTGATGTCAGCAGGGAAACGTGGCAGCATGAGGAGGTGACATGTGTCACTCGATTTTGTCATTTTCGGGATGAGATGGACCAATATGGAATTGACACATGGCACTGTACGGATGATACGTGGCAATCCATACATGATGTCGGCCAATGACAGGATGACACGTGGTAGTACGGACGACATGTGGTTGTACGGATGCTGATGTGGTAGGGTGACTGGGCAGTATGGATGTTGACTGGGAAGGTGACTTGGCAGTACAGATGATGACATGGCACGACATGTGGTTGTATGACAATGACATGGCAACTGACTATGCGTGCTAACTGGGTGTTGATTGTACCGTATGGACGAACCACAAGGTGACATGTGGCCCAATCAGAGGGCACCACATGGCACCCCAGATTTTGCCAATGTTGACTAGGCCAAAAATTTGGTTGTGGCTCCATAGGGCTCGAACCCCTGACCTCAGCATGGCCAACAGACTACACCACATGCACTAGCCACTTGGGGTAGTATGTTTCTTGTTTAAAACAACTAGTTGAATTAGTGTTAAGTTGAATGTAACGCAGTTTTATGGGCTAAGCCTCGGTCGGAGGGGGACAGAGCAGAGCCACTTGGCACTCCATATGACCTGGGGCTATGAACCAGGAGCCAACTGTTTGGAGCGCATGAGGGCTAGGCCAGGACACATGGCCCATACAACCAATGTGTTTGAGGCTTATTCGAAGACCAAGGGCTAAAGACTAGGGCGCGCCCAGCCTGAGGCCATATGGTAGTGCCCATATGACCAGGAGCCCAAAAGAAAGGGGTTGTGCCCACATTATTTGCAATTTTGGGTTTTAAACTTTACATTAGGTATTTTTGTGGATTTTTATTCTGATTTTGGAGATTTTAGCCATTTTTGGGGGGCCTAGAGCCCGATTTGAGGCCAGATCTTGGGAGGAAGTTGGAAGGAGGATACCAACTCAAAATCTATATAAACCAGAGGTTCTTAGCAACATAAGGAGGTTCATATTAGCAGAATGATGATGATTTTATGAAGCTTGAAGCCATTTTTATGCAGGGAAGCCATTGAGGAAGCAAACTTTGTGGGCCACTTCCGGGAGCTACACTCAACCTTTTTTAGTGTCGTTAGTTGTGTTGGAATATTGAGGTCAAGAAGAACACAACCATACCAGTTTGTAATCCTTTTGACACTTTTTGATGTACTTTTGAAGCATGAAGAAAAATAAGAAAACCTCACCCACTGAGACAAAGGCCTAGAGACGTAGGCAATCTTGTCGAACTTCATTAACAACTTTGTTGTTATGGTTTGTTGTTCTTTGTGATTATATTCTGATCTACATTTCCTTATGATGGCTACTATAACATCTCATTAAGTTCTTCTTATTTCCTTAATTCCTAATTGGTAATTGAACACATCCTTAAAACTTAACCAAGTCTTTAAAGAACATTTTTAGATCAAGTGGTATTAGAGCAGGTTGATAGTTGGTTTTTGAGTTTTCATGATTACCAGGGAAAACATGAGTCGTGGTGAAGGCAAGCTTGTAGAAGGGGATCCTGAGATTAGATCAAGAAAGAGGACTTCTCAAAGTGAGGATATGGCATCGGAAGAAGGCATGTATCCGAACGAGATAGAGTTGCAAAAGACTTTATTCGCCATGTCTAAGATGGTAAAGGTCTTATATGAGGATTACTTGGAATAAAAGAGGCTTTTCCAAAGGGAATATTCCAAACAAGACAAAAGTGAAGAAGGAGAGGATCCTCCTAAACCTCCTCTTTCACCTCCTTCCTCTCCATCATCATCTTCTTCTTCAAGTACAAGTTCAAAATCCATCGCAAGAAAACATTCCCATAAACATAAACATGATATGCCTTTACTTAAGCTTGATGTGAAATTTGAATTTCCCATGTATGATGGTGAAGTCAATGCTGAGAGGCTTGATAACTGGGTCAAACAGATGGAAGTTTATTGCAGTGTGCAACAAATCAAAGATGAGGCAACTCAAATCAAGTTGGCATCGCTTCGTCTTGCAGGCACAACACTCATCTGGTGGTAGAGTAAGTTGCAAAATGGCACACAACAAGTTGGTAATGTATTTCCATCATGGCAAGATTTTGTTTTTTCACTTAGAAAGCAATTTTATCCTTTGGGTTATAAGGAGAAGGCTTTAATTGAATGGAAAAGTCTTAAACTAAAAAAGGGACAAACACTGCAAGAATACATGGATGAATTTCGTAAGATGCCTTAATGTTAAATATTCCATTACATACCCAAGAAACTCTTATGAAGTATATAGGAGGTTTAACTGCACATATTCGTAACATTGTATTTATGTTTGGACCTACTAATCTTGATGAGGTTTCTGTTTGAGCAACATACATTGAAGCAGGGAAAACAAGAGTTGGTGTATCAGGGGAATCATCTTCAAGGAAATAGGACAAAAGGAAGGGGATTGGAAAGAAAGAAAATTCAATGACAATGAAGGAAGGGAAGCTCTCTTACAAGCATTGCAAGAAAGAAGGGAAAGATGATGAACATTGCTGGCAATTGCACCCAAAGAAGAGACCAAAGTGGTTCAAAGAAAGGAAAGGGAGGCAAACAGTTGTAACAACAACACGACCAACAGACTTGGGGTATGATTCAGGTGATGAGACTAAGATCACAACAGTTGGATTGACAGGTAAAATTGGTGATGGATATAATTCTAGAAGTAAGTTGTTTCACATAAGGGTGAAATGAAACATACTAATATCGATACATTGATAGATAGTGGATCTCAATCTAACTTGATTTCAGAGGAAGTGGTTAAACAATTGGGATTGACAACTAAGATACATCATAAACCTTAGTCACTTAAATGGATAAGCAACAATCATAAATTGCACATAACAAAGCAATGCACATTAAAGTTTGTGGATGAGGTAACATGTGATGTCTTGCCACTCAATGAATGTGGAATGGTCTTAGGCAGCCCTTATTTGTATGATTGCAAATCAATCTTCTACATGGAACATAATCAATATCACTTAACTAAAGAAGGCAATGAATATGTTGTACATGCTCATCACATAAAAGCAAATCAATCTCTTCAAACAATGGAACAATTAAAGAAGGTAGATTATGAAAGCAACGCACCTATAATTGTGCCAAATAAAGCAATTGATCTTAAGCATGAACACGAGATGGTTGTAGAATGGAAGTTCAATCATACTTTGCTTCAAGATAAGCTAATGTCGTGCAAGCACATCAAACACATTAGCTCATTTGCAGTCATATTTCTGATGTTATCGCTACTAATATTTTCGACATGGATGGTAGTGGCTTCAGTAAGATGTGAAAGAGTACAAGTGGCTAACAATATGTTGTCATTTGTCATGGTTGTTTTGCAATTAATTATGATGAGATAGGTGCACAGAACAAATTTTAAAGACAAAGGACAAGTGGGGTGGTATATCCCGCACTTGATGACTGGTTAATACCCTTTTGGAGGATCAAAAGGTCTTAGTAGGGAGGCATGATCCAAAATGGATCCAGGAAGGCCTGAAAATCAAAGTTCTTGAAATCAGACGAAACTAACGCCATTGCATCGGGCTCGTAGCGCTGATTCATCCATATAATTTTTTCTGCAAATGGACATTGTATGCGAAAGTTATCGTGTTTTGATCGATTTCCCAAACATGCAAAAAGTCAAACTAGTCAAATTCAACAGGTCGTACTGATGACATTAGCAATACAACAGGTGATGTCAGCATGACATCATCAGGGACACATGGCAGCATGAGGAGGTGACACGGGTCACTCGATTTTGGCGTTTTCGGGCTGAGTTGGACTAGTACAAAATTGACACGTGGCAATGTACAGATGACATGTGGCAATCCGTACATGATGTGGCCCAATGACAGGATGACACGTGGCAGTACGAATGACAGGTGGTTGTATGGATGTTGATGTGGCATGGTGACTGGGCAATACAGATGTTGACATGGTAGTTGAATTAGTAGGTGACTTGGCAGTATGGACACTAACGTGGAATGATACATGGTTGTACGACAGTGACGTGGCAGGTGACCGTGCATGCTGATTGGGTGCTGACAGTACCGTACAAATGAACCATAGGGTGACGTGTGTCCCAATCATAGGGTGCCACGTGGCACCCCAAATTTTTCTAATGTTGGCTAGGCCAAAAATTTGGTTGCGGCTCTATTGTGCTCGAACCCCCGACCTCGGCATGGCCAACAGACTACACCACATGTGCTAGCCCCCTGGGTGTTGACGATTAAAATCGCAACGAGGAATTTTGCCCGCAAAGTATTGCTAAAGCATATTATTTAAACTATGCTAATAATATATAATACTAGTAGGTGGGACCCCCTTGTAGACTGGAGGCTCGGAGGTAGTCATATCACACATTTTATGTTGTTGTTTCGATGCTGCTTACAAGGTCTTATATGGTCGATGATGCAGTCTTGGTTTCGTTTAGACATAATGATAGGTGGATGATGCATTTTATGGGATGTTCTGTTATTCAAAGCTTTAATTTTATGTTATGATTGGCATATATTTACAGTTGCTATGTTTGATCATGTCGCCATAATTTATTACCTGGCTACACCTGCACAAGACATATGTTAGTAACAACATAAACAAAAGCAATGGGAAGGAAACTTACAAAAAAAAATCCAAAAGAATGGGCATATACTATGCTATGTTAGAAGTTATGTGCAATTTAAATGAAAACAAGTTAGTGTTAATCCTAACTATTAATGGTTAGTGGCTATGTGATTTGCAATTGAGTTATATTGGGCGCATTTGATATGGAAATACATATGGTATGGTATGGAATTTTGGCAATGGTTAATATGGATTTTTTGGGTGGCGCATTTGGAAACAATGTGTCGCAGTTTTCAATGGTTTGGAATTAATGACATGGTTAATGGTATTAGTGATTGTTGGTTATCGTGTACTTCGAAATTGAATGTAGAGGAGATGGAAGTGACATACAGTAAATGCACGTCACTCCATACTTCCCCCATCGGGTCGTCACCCTAGTATGGTTATTGTTGCATTTCGTTTTGCTGGTGGTTAAGCTCTAAGATCCAAGCCTGGGAAGGAAGTGCTCAACCAACTTGCCTTTTTAAGCTATCTATTACATGTATGGTTCTTTTTCACCCATCCATGAATTACACTCTGTGTTATGAATGAACGATGGCTTAGTAATGCTTTGATTTGTGTTTTTCTTGATATTGGCAACTGTGTAAACGTGTGGTTCTTCTCTTTGGAATCACTGTTTGGTTATTCGTTTTGCAAGTAAAAGAATTGGTTGGTTGAGTTGTGCATTCGTTGGATGTTCTGTGTGGTGAAATTCGTGATGGCTCTCTGTAGTTTTTAAGTGGATATGGGTATTATCGCTCTGTGTTTTGTTGGAGGGTTTCGCTTTGTTTATCCTTGCCGGCCGCTTCCTCACAGTTATGAGGGTAACCATGTCTAGTCATATTCAGGCTTCTATGTGGTTGTTGTATATTTTTTCAAACTGCCTTTGGTCACTGTGTATTTTCTAGAGTCATGGTTGTGGGTTTATTCACCTGGTTGTGGGCTTATTTTTGTGGTCTTGGCATCAACGTATCTCAAAAGTCAGCTATAGGGTGTCCATTACGCCAAGATATATGGTTGTTTGGTGATATAAGTCATGCCTCGGGCCAACATTCCCATTGGCATTGTTATCCATTGATTCGGTCCTTGAGAAATGCACAAAGTATACCTCTGTGTGCTCTAGGGTACTTGTCACTGTCCAGTGGACATTCACTTCTCCTCTGCATTGTTTTCCTGCACTACCCATCATTGAATTGTTGCGCCATTGCACAAATCGAGAGTTATAAGGATCCATGTGGTTCTGTTGTGCTTGTATCGAAGGGTCTATGCCTATTGGTTGATATGTTTGACCTCCAATCTCTTCGTGCTTTTGATGACCAAGAGAACTCTTGATTACATCTTTGTATTCATTGTTACAGAGCCCATTTTAATAATGCCCAACTGTTCTCACTCTTGTTGAGCATCTTGTTGACTGTCATAGATTGGTTGAGTGATTATGACAGTTGCTTTGAGTACTTATATTGAACTCGTTTGATTGAGTTGGTTGGAAAGTTGTGATAGGGGATGAGTAATAGTGTACAATCAGAGGGATGCCTCTTTTTCGTTATGCTTTGGATTGTTGTGTTCTTACAACATGGTGTCAATTGCAAGTTGGTGACTACTATGTGTTTCACTAGTCTCGATCGAATCATGGCAAATTGTGGAAGTTGATGACTGTGTTTTCGTTGTTTCACTGTGTATCTATTATGGAGGCATCGTCCATGTTTAATTTAATTGCATCATCAGTGATGAATCTCGGGTTTTATATTATGGTTTCATTGCAAAGTTTTATTTGTTAATATGATGAAAAAGGCATGAAATCAGGCAAGTTTTAAAGTTCTCTTCTATTTGGAAAAGGGACCCGTGTATATGTTTTATTTGGGAGTTTGCGAATTTATGGAAAGTGTTTGATATTTTATAGTGATATATGAAGGATAGAGATGGAGCAATGTGGTTGCATGTTTCTTTTGATTTTGTTTTAAATGAAAGGAAAGGAAATGAAAGAGCCCAAGTATTCTCTTAACAAGACTGTTGAAAGTCATAGCAATTATGAGTATGGTTACAGACTGTGTTAATTGAGAATTTTTGAAGAAATTGAATGTGGACAGTGAACAATTTTGACACACAGTAATTGTTTAATTGGTATTAATATCTTTTGTATTGAATACATAATTGTTTTTATGGATTACTTGATTTGTTTTATGAACAATATTCATTTTTCCCCTACCATTCTCTCACTTTTTCGCACATTACAAGTCCCCTCGCCTTCCCATTTTCACTATCCACTCCATGTTCTTAAAGTTAAATTATAGTTAAGTTAAACTCTGTATTATAATAGTTAAAGGATGACACAGGGATGAGTTACAATGATATATTATTTTGATTTACATTACAGTTGATTGTTTGATGATTTGTTGAGCAGTAATCATGATCTACCCCCTTCATTTGAACGCTTTTCGCTCAATACAATCCCTCACATATCTGAGAACCCTTATTCACCCCTTGCTCATTGACAAGTGTTAAACGATTTGTATGGATTGGATTGCATGAGTCTGATGTGTTGCTGAGCCAAACTTTGTTTCATATTTAAAAGAGATGTCATGTATGGTTGTTGAAGAAACTAGTTGCTAATCAATACTGCATACAAGAATGAGATTTTTTAGTAGAGGTAGCCATGGTCGGGGTAATAGAGGAAGAGGAAATTGGAATAGGGGCCCTAGAAGGCCAAGGTTTTCTATACATTTTGATGTAGACTCGCAAGAGTTGAG
>JASDQU010374106.1:59280-69692 GCA_032191745.1 Picea mariana | reverse complement strand
AACACCCAATGATGATGGATGGATGGGTCTAACTACTAGAAAAGCTGAAGAGTTGCAATGATGATCAGGCAGAGCACTTGACATCGAGAGAGCATGTAGAAGCATGGTGAGAGAGCATACACAAGGGGCACAGAGACTATAACTATGCAGAACAAAGAAGAGATGTGGGTTTTTGTTGTTGAGAGTGATTCGGGCATGAAGAAGGAGGGGTGTGCAACAACTGAAATACAGAGAAGAGGAATGGTGCATTGAATGGAGATGGCACACAGAACATAAAAGGAAAAAGCATAGAAAATGCAAGGATGTGTGCAGCAAGATAGTGATACATTAAAGGAAGGTTGAGGTGCTCTTGTAGAGAAAAAAAGAAGATTAGAAAATGCAAGAAGATGCAGATAGAGAGACACTGATACATGAGAGCAGAGCAGCATAGTAGAATAATGATAAGCCTGGTAAGCCAATGATAAATATTGTATCACTGTGATAATTATATATATATATATATATAGAAAAACTTATATTTTAGGGAGGTTGGGAGGTGCTAGGGAGGATTGTTTTCCTTAGATGTTCAAGTGGGTGCTTGAACATAGGGAGTTGTATCTTCCATCTGGTTGCAGCCAAAGAAACCAAGGTGGCAGGGTGGTGCAAGGGAGACCTGTAGTTCTCTGTTTTACAAGTTGGTGCCTGTGTGAGTGGAAGTTGGTGCTTCCATCCAGTTGGTGTTGGAACACTTAGGGATTTATTTCTTCCTTCTAGTGGGTTCTAGAGAAACCAGGAAGTTGGTGCTTCCTTCTAGTGGGTGCTAGAAAAACAAAGGGAGTTGGTGCTTCCTTCTAGTTGTTGCTATAGAAATCAAAGAGTTGGTGATCTCATCAAGTAGCAGCTTGCAAAATAGAGGTTGTAGCCTCATTATGAGTTGGTGATCATAAGTATGATAATGTACAAAATGTACAGAATACTTATCATATAAAGAAGAATAGGTTTCTACCCTTTATGGGTTTCCTTAGGAAATATATGTCTCTGTGTATCTCATATGTGTGAATGATGTTGAATGTTCTATTGCTTACTTCCCTGCATTATTGTGATTGTCATTGAATGCCCTGTAAAGAATTTAAAATAAGCATAATTGTTTAAGCAAAGTAACAACTGATTTACCCCCCCCCTCTCAGTTGTCCAATAATGGCCCTGCACCAAGGTCGTCAAAACGACGTCTCCTAGCTACTCTCTCATCACCAGTAGGTATCACCTTAGCATCCTCCCGTCATCATCTCTCTCCTGCTTGCGGCTCTCCCCGCGGAGGTCTCACTGGCCCCTGACGCGGCGACGCTCTAACCAACTCAACCTTGCGCCCACGAGGTCCCACATCTACACATACAAACAAACAAAGGATAGCATCAGCATCCATCTATACATAATACACATGTTATACTATCTAAATATCAAAATATCAAAAAATCACATCATACCTCGACAGTCAAACACCTATCCTGGAGGTAACACCATCTTTGGATCATCCTGAAAGTCCACCCCACAGTACAAATACTACAGTATGATCTGTGGAATATTCCACCACACCTGTGTAGCCTCGGCCATGAAATAATGGCCACCCTCCCCACCACCTCAGTCACGACTCTTGTGCACCAGGTGCACCTAATAAAACTCTAGGGAAGAACATTGACACCCTCTCCAAAAACCATGCAACCAAGATGGACCCAAAAGTGAACTTCCATGAGTCCGCAACCCGACACCTGTCTAACTGCCCTACCATCTTGGCATGCAGCATGAAGCCCCGGGCAAAATGATCTCCTGCTAGCACCCTCCCCATAATCCTCAGCTGACCACCACTGATCTGCTGAGTTGCGAGGGACCCATATACCCTCACAACCATCGTTGCCACATAGTGATGAACCAGGGCATCCATAGCCCCGATACTCACCATAAAGACCAACATAAAGCCATCCCTCGTATAGTACCTCCGGCCTAAGGTAGCCAACTTCCCATCCCCAGGTAATACAGGCTCCACCTATAAGGGCGTTCCCTGAAAAGGGAGCCCAGTCAGAAAATATACATCTTCCACCACAATGAAGGCCGGTTGCTCACCCCGCACCATAAAACAATGTAGATCCAGACTCCACATTCGAATCAAAAACTAAAGGAGATACTCTCGGGCCTATACCAAGGGGCACTCAAAGAACTTCAACATCCCACATGCTGCCAAAGTATCACGAACCATCGGATCCTCATTGGTCACAGCCTCCCTGTGTTGTGACCAGTATCTCTCTCTCTCCAGTGAACCAGCATCGTCCAAATTCTCACCTGCAACCAAATAATCCAGTTCTCGATCAACCATCTCACACATAAACACATTAACATCTCCAAAAAATATAATTTTTGCACCCATCAGCTTTACCTCCAAGGCACGGTTGTTTAACCCCATAGGCATGCACACATGTGTGCCTGTTCACCCCATAGGCGTGCACACATGCGCGCTTGTTCACCCCACAGGAGCGCACACATATGTGCATGTTCATCCCATAGGTGTGCACACATGAATGCATGTCGGCCATACATTGATGCCTTCATGCACCCCTGTCACATATACAGGCATGCATCATAGCGCACCTGTTCACTACACAGTTGCGCACTCATGCACAATTGTTTAGCTCACAGGCGCGCATACCATGCATGTCTGTTTCCCCTATTGCGATGCCCTCGGACGTGGATATCTGCATCACATTCTCACACCCATGTGCATATATTTCTCGATCGCTCGTGCACTAGGGGGGCCACACCCACAAAACCCCCTGTACATCCCTCCATACAGGCCCTCCCCAAAAATAGAAACTCTAATTTTATGCAAGATGATAAGACATCTAACCTAAAACTTGTTGGTTCTGAATCAACTACCTCATTCTCCTGGAATATCCAAATCTCCTCTAAACATCTCTCGTCCAATCACTCTGACAATAGGTACAAATGAGGTGGCAATGAGGGCCCTACAGCTATATATAGTCCTTTTTGCCAAAATTCCAGACTCCATTCCAGGAGCTTTGAACGTCGTTTTTTCGATCCGTCTTCAGCCAAAGGATCAGCACCCCGTCCTCTACATCAAGATAGTCCCTAGGCCATTTTTCATCCTTAGACCCTGGGGAGCCATTCCTCCATACCCCATTCAGGTACCCATGCTCATGTTCAAAATTATCAAATAAATGATTATATGTTCGATTATCTTCATATATCGTTCACGTCGGGTATTTGGTTGTCATGTGTGCAGGTACTTGGTCATCACACACCATTACGATTGTTGAGTACATTTTTATGCTTCCTTCCACTCCATAAACTATACTTTTGCCTCCAAAACCATCCATTTTGTCTTCATATTATTCCATATCTTCCATAAAATAGCTTATGAAAGGTACATTTATCATTCCTTAGCTTAAGAATTGAATTTTTGAATTTTTTGCATTAAAATTAAAAATTTATCAGAAATTACAGGATTTGACTAAATCCCGTAATTGCTCCTAGGTTGATGTACTTGCAGGAAAACTGTGAAAAATATGAGACATGGGTCATGATCCTTGATGTACAAGGATGGATGAATACCTATCATGTTTGAGATCTGATCTTTCCAAGTGTCCGGTCAATGTTGGTCAAACAGGGCCACCTCAGCGGAAAATACCCTGTTTTAGCATAAAATCATGGACAGTTTTAGATTTTCTTGGGATTTTTTCATATTTTATGGATCTGAAGGGGGTATTCGACCTTCCTAGATTATTTTATGGATCTTATAATTATCTTTAGGAGGTTTCTTAGCATTTTCAGTTTCAAAACTCTTGTATAAATACTCCAAGACATGGACTAGTATGACAACCCTTATGTTAATGAAGAAAAATTTGAATTTGCAGTCTTGAGATCAGTTTTGTGTTTTTTTATTGATGATGTCTATGATATGATTATGTGAATGTTGTTGGAAGTTCCTTTTTAGCTGAGACGACTTAGGTGTACAAGTGAAGCACTAGAGGGCCCCCTTTGCCAAGCTAGTACACTTCTCATTTTTCATTCTTTTCAAACAAATTTTGGTATGATCTTTAGTTCAGTTTAGATTATGTTGTAGACAAAACTATTGTGTTTTATTTGATCAAGCTATCTATCTGATGAATGTGGGAAAGCAAAGAATCTATCTCTTGTAAAAGAGTTTAGCCTTTTCAAACATTTATAAGCTTCTAGTTTAGTTTGAATGCTCACTGTTTTGAATACTTAAAACTAGTTGAATGTTTTTATACTCTAATTGTTGATTAATGGTAAGAGATCTATGAATACACCTTCTGTAAAGAAGCTTATAATTTACTTTCATACTTAGCACTTAGATTAGCTTTTGATTTATTTCCACTGAAAGAACAAAAGTTATCTTTAAATACATATATTTTGGATGTGCCTCTAAGTCTTACAAACACCATATTGACAATCGATTGCACTCTAATTTACATCAGTAGGTTGGAGCCTAACATTTTGGCACCGTTTCCTGGGAGGCACATTTAGAGATAGGCTTAGAAAACTCATAGGCATATTTTTCTTTTAAAAATTAAAAAAAACACAAAACAAAATTAATTCTAATTATGTTTCTTTATGTCTAAACATAGGGATGATAAAGGTATATTTTGGAAACAAAACCCCCCAAAAACTAATCAACCATCTATAGGAGAAGGAACATATACAACTGAGAAATACGAATCTACTACACCAACTGCTAGAAAAATCGCTTTGGAAGAATTAGAAGAAAAACAATGTTTAAGACAAAGGTTAACTCTCATAGAAAGACAAATTATGTTGGCTCATGAGGTAAAGAAGAAACAAACACAATCAGAAACATCTTCTGTAGGAAAGCAAAAAGAAGGAAAACACCTTATTTTTTAACAAATAGGACAACCTCTTTTTCCAATAGAAATATTTGATTATACTACAGAAAACTTCTTTGAAATGTCAGAAGTTGATAGACAAGAAAGGGAGAGAATGGAAAGGGAATTAGAAAGGAAAAGAAATGAAGAAAGAGAAAGGAAAGAATGAGAGGACATAGAATCACATCGAGAAGAAACATGAGGGCGAGGAAATGATGAAGAGGGGGAAGAAGAACATACTACATTTGCATTTCCAGTTGTTGATACACCAACCCTCTTAGGAGATGAAGTAAAAATGAAGAATATTCCTCCTTCTGTTCTTCCAAATTTCTTTGGTATGTCTATTGAAGACCCTAATGCTTTCATGTTTGAATTTGATATTGTTTGTCGAACATATGGATATACCAATGATGCTAAAAAACTTTGTTTATTTCTTGCAACTTTGAAAGGATATGCATTGAAATGGTTCATGGGGTTGGGAGAAGCAACCATAGTATACTGGGATAACATGAAAAATAAATTTCTTGCTAAATATCAGCCCTATTGTAAGTCCAAAGACCCTAAAGAATATATCTTTAAAATGTCTCAAAGTGAAGATGAAAGCTTAGAGGAATATTTAGAAAAAATTCTCTATAATGTGCACAAATCTAAGAACCTAATCTTCCTTTGGATGTCATCCATACTATTTTTTTGAAAGGGATTTCAGATGAAAATTTGGATGCTCTTAATTTAATGGGGGCAGGGGATATTTCTCACCTACCTTTCCCAAAAATTGCTGAATTATGTAAGAAGTATTCAAGGGGAAAAGCTAAAAGAGGTCAAGGACAAAGAGATACTGTGACAAAGGCAACCAAATCAATTTCAAATGGTGTTACTAAATAAGAATTAGGGCATCTGTGTGAGAACTTTAAAACTGATATCATGAGCACACTTGGTTCACAAATTGACACATTGAAAGCTAAAAAGAAACAAGAGGAACAAGATCAAGTATTATCCATCTTTTGTGCTAAGTGTAGAAAGAAACATGCATTGAAAGATTGTCCTTTAGACAAAATTCAGATTTTTGGACTATGTACAGATACCCATGCAATTGATGATTGTCCAAAGTTGAAAGAATTACAGGCTAATCACATGGAAGAAGGACAAGAAATGGAATCTCTTTACTACTTAGCACCAAGAAAACCTTGGCAGCCACGTTTCACAAGTATGTCTCAAAATTCTGCTCCTCAATTCTCTCAACAGTTTCCTCAGAATTTTCAATATCCTATTCAAAATTCATGGAATGCACCCATGCCTTGGAAATATTGGCCTCCTCGACAGAACCAAATCCAACCTCCTCAAGTTTGGAGAGGATATGCTCATGGAAATCATCCCTACCAACAGCCATACCAACAACCCTACCAACAGCCATACCAACAACCATACCAACCTTTTCCTTATCAACAATTCCAGCAGAATCAACCACAAAATTCATATTCTCGAAAATCACTACCTGCACCACAACTAACCTATCCACAACAACTTTAGATACCATCTAACCAACCTCCACCTAGACCAACTCAATTACCATCCCAACCAATCTCAAATCCTAATAACAAAGTGGAAAAACCCATGTATAACATTGATGAAGGAATATCATTTTCTACATACTCAATCCTTCCTCTTCAAAACATCCACTTAAGGTCTGGGAAATTTTTACAAAAGGATTCTCTTGTTATTATAGTAAAACAAATTGAAAAAGAGGAGATTCCTAGCACAAAAAAGTTATCAATAGACAATCAAATCTAGAGGATTAAAACAATAAATACCCAAACACCTCCTTTTCCAGAAAGGTTGGTTAAGGCTTCCTGAGTTTGATGTCTTAGATGAATTAAAAAATGTCTGTATGAAAATTCCTTTATTGCAAGCTATCAAAGATATCCCAATCTATACAAAAGAAATTAAGAAATTATGTTCAAAGAAAACCAACAAAAGAAAGAAGGATCCACCAACAATTCATGTAATTGGAAATTTAGAAAGCCTAATGTCAAATACTATTTCAATTGAAAAATATGTTGACCCAAGAATTCCAATGGCAACAATAACAGTCAACAATTTTTCAATCTCTAAAATATTAATTGACTTAGGATCAGATATCAATGTGATGACATTAGAGACAATGAGATATTTGAATCTGCAGAATATTCGACCAACCACTACAGTCCTAGAATTAGATGATAGATATAAACTAGTTCCTGATGGTATACTTGAAGATATCACAGTTTCATTGGATTCTCGGGAGTATCCAATAGATTTCCTAGTTCTTCAACCAAAATCTAACCTATGAGGCCATTCATTGATTCTTGGAAGACCTTGGTTGGCCACAATTGATGCTTTCATTGATTGTAGAGCAAGGAATATGATTATCTCACATGGAACTGAAAGGAAATAGATCAAACTTTATCCTCTTACTCAAAAACCTTCTGTAATAGATCAATTACCATGGCTTGATGAAACAAAGCAACAAAAGGAAGAAGTAATACAACCTATATTAAGTATTAATCAAGCCTCTGATTTTAGAGAGGAAAATAATGAAGACCTGTTAGACTATTTCATTTTTGAACCAGATATCTCGGAAGAATTAAGAGACATACAATACATTGTTGTAGATAAGATTTTAGGACAGAATTTTCAAGAAAATTGCACAATCCATTCTTTATAATTAGCATTTAATAACATTTTTCTAGTTATCTCCATGGAAAATACTCAAAGCAAGATAATTGAAATTAGTCCTAGGAAATATTTGAATATTGGCACAAAATTTGAACCATCTCAGGAAGAACAATTGATTGCATTATTGAAGAAATATCATAAATCATTTGCTTGGGAATATACTGATATGCAAGGGATTCATCCTGAAACATGCACTCATCATATCTACACAGATAATAACATGAGACCTCTCAGACAACCACAACGAAGAACAAATCCAATGTTGAAAGAGGTAGTCAAAGAAGAATTGCAAAAATTATTAAAGGTAGGATTCATCTACCCTATCTCTGACAGTAAATGGGTGTTTCCATTAGTTGTTGTACCTAAGAAAAATGGAAAATGGAGAATCTGTGTAGACTATAGATAATTAAACAAAGCAACACTTAGAGATCCTTTTCCATTACCATTCATAGATCAAGTCTTAGATGCACTAGCTTGGAAAAGATATTTTTCCTTCCTAGATGGATTTAGTGGCTATAATCAAATAAATATAGCATTAGACGATTAGGACAAAACTACTTTTACATGCCCTTGGGGTACATATGCTTATAGGGTATTACCTTTTGGTTTATGTAACGCTCCAGCTACTTTTCAAAGAGCAGTCATGTCCATTTTTGTTGATTTAATACATGAATGTGTAGAGGTATACGTGGATGATTTCTCCGTGCATGGTAATTATTTTGATAATTCCTTGAAAAATTTGGAAAAAGTCCTAATAAGATGCATAGAAACAAATTTGTCTCTTAGCAATGAAAAATGTTTCATGATGTTTACTGAAGGAATAGTATTGGGCCATCATATTTCATCATCATGAATTACAGTGGATCCTGCAAAAATACAAATCATTGTTAACCTACCAGAACCAATCAGCCAAAAGGATGTGAGAAGTTTCCTTGGATATGAAGGCTATTACCGAAGATTCATTGAAAATTTTAGTAAAATAGCTTTGCCATTATTCAAATTACTTGCAAAATATGTACATTTTCATTGGGATACTAATTGCCAAACTTCCTTTCAAAAGCTCAAGGACAAGCTATCAACAACACCTATCTTAAGAGGGCCTAATTGGGCTTTGCCATTTCACATCTCTACAGATGCATCAGATACTGCAATAGGGGCATCATTGGGTCAAAAGGAAAATCTTATGACTTATGCTATTTACTTCATTAGCAAAAATATAACCCTTTCAAAGTTGAATTACACAGTCACAGAGAAATAAATGTTGGTAGTAGTACATGCTGTGAATAAATTTTGTCACTACATCACTGGTTATGAAGTCTTTATCCATACAGATTATTCTCCCATAATATATCTCATGAACAAAACTATTATTAATGGTAGGATAACAAGATGGTTGTTACTGATGCAGGAATTCAACATCACTGTCTTGAATAGATCTGGAAAGGAAAATCAAGTGGTTGATTTCCTATCTCAATTAAACATATCTGGTGAGATGGTTCCTGTCTCAGATAATTTTCCTGATGAGCACCTATTTTCCATTTCAGTTATAACACCATGGTATGCTGATATAGCTAACTATTTATCATCAGGGATGTTACCTCCTTCTTTTACATCCAAAGAAAAGAAAAAGATAATTAAACAAAGTGCTAGATACACATGGATTGATGGAGACCTCTTTTATACAAGATATGATCTCATAATTAGAGGATGTGTACGACAAGATGAGATTTTAGAAATATTAAAAGCTTTCCATGACAAACCTTGTGGTGGTCATTTTGCAGATAAGAGGACAACATACAAAATACTCAATTTGGGGTATTATGGGCCATACATCTTTAAAGATTCCAAGAAATATGTTAGGAGCTGTGATAGCTGCCAAAGAATGGGAAAGCCACTTCCAACTGATGAGATGCCCCTCAAGCCACAAGTTCACATTGAGCCATTTCAAAAATGGGCTCTTGATTTCATTGGTCCAATAAATCCACCATCAAAAGGGAAGAAGTACATCTTAGTATGTATTGATTATGTTACAAAGTGGGTGGAAGCCAAAGAATTAGTGAGAGCTACAGAACATTCAGTGGTCAACTTTCTCTTTGAAGAAATATTTGTCATACTTGGAGTACCTCGAGAGATTGTGACAGACCAAGGCACACAATTTACTTCTAAACTGGTGCAAGACATAACAGACAAATATCAGATCAAGCATAAAAAATCTACACCCTATCATCCTGAAGCAAATGGAAAGGTGGAATCTACTAACAAAACTTTGGAAGCAATCATGACCAAGACAGTCCAAATACATAGGAAAGATTGGTCAGATAAGCTTCATGAAGCATCATGGGCATACATAATCACTTGGAAAAATAATATTGGGTTCACTCCTTATCATCTTGTCTATGGTAAGCAAGTTTTGTTACATATAGAATTCCAACTTCATACTTTTAAACTAGCAGCTGATTTAGGAATAGATCTTTCCGAGGCACAAAAAGAGAGGATCATGCAATTGATTCAGTTGGATGAGATGAGACAGGCAGCAATTGAACACAACATTATGATACAACAACAAAGGGAACATTGGCATGCCAAGTTCATCAAGAAGAAACAGTTCAAAGTGGGGAACTGGGCTTTGTTATTTGATTCAAAATTCAAAAATTCCAAAGCTAAATTTACAACTCATTGGCTTGGTCCATATGATATTGTAGAGGTATACGACAATGGCTCAGTCAAACTATAATCTATAGATGATGAGGCAAGCTCATTCACAGTCAATGGACATAAGCTAAAGCTCTACAATAAGCCTGTCAACAA
>JASDQU010374106.1:43578-55392 GCA_032191745.1 Picea mariana | reverse complement strand
ATATATATCTATATATGGATATACGTTGTGACAGACGTCTGATGGTTTATGTGTGTGGAAAGGTGTATTGATATGATATATGCCAATCTAGTACAATGTTAGCCATGTTATTTGTGATTTGATTAAATTGTCTTGGAATATGTGTAGATGTAATGAAATAAAAATGTCGAGATAAAATTCTAACTTGTAGGTATTTGCAAAAGAGGCAAGGATCGCGGACACGGTACACATTGTTGAGCTAAAGGAAGACCAGTTGGGAGTCGAGTAAGATGCTAAGGTGATGAATACGATGATGGCTGACATCGGCGAGGAGACCAATGACGACAATGTACTCGACTTGGTTGTTGGTTGCTGAGCCCAAAAATATTCCGCTGGAATGGAGCAGTTCATGTGAGGGGGAATAGAGGGCCCATGTAGATGAAGCAAGATTCTGTGTCCAAAGGCTGGCGCTGTCAGCGTAACCGATGTGGTAGGCCGATGGAGAAGGCATCTATCAATGACACAAATGATAGTTTAGACATAAGGTATGGAAAAAAGGATTAAGCACACGACAAAAGAAATAACCCAGTGTAGAATGGCTACGCTTAGGCGTAAAATTTCTTTAAGTACAACCCATTGACGGGTTCTTTGAGCAAGAGGCCCTCGAGGGAAGCCAGGATGTATGCGCCTTTATTGAGGCAATGTTGGATTATGTAAGGGCCATGCCATAGTGACTTGAATTTTCCATGGCCGAGGGTAGCGTGAGCGATATCGTAAGCAAGGACGAGGTTGCCTTCGTGAAATGAGAGAAGGTTGAAAGAACAATCAAAGGTGGCTTTTGACCATTTTTTGGCTGCTTTGTTGTTCTGTAATGAAGATTGATGATCTTCATCCAGGGACTCTAAGTTCAACAAATGCTGCTCCATTGGAGCAGTGTCCGGTAATAGCTCAATCGCGATGCATAGGGTGGGGATTTCTCACTCAATAGGAAGAGTGGACTCGACCTCGTGGACTAGATGAAATGGTGTGAAACCAATGGTAGTTTTTACAGTCGTACGGTAATCCCATAGCGCGTAAAATAACATATGATGCCAATTGGTCTTATGTTTGTTAACCGTGCGTTGTAACATGGTCCTGAGGACCTTGTTAACTGCTTCGACCTGTCCATTGGACTGAGGGTAGTATGGTGAGGCAAACTCATGGGAGAATCCTAACCTAGATGAGATTTTGACGAAAATCGCATTCTTGAAATGTTTCCCATGATCAGAGACTAGTTGGAGTGGTACTAGTCAGCGGTGTTGTTGAAGGTAGGCATGGCTTCAGTCCACTTTGTGAAGTAATCAACTGCGACAACGATGTATTTGTGGCCATTGTTGGATGGAGGGTTGCAATTCATGAAGTTGATGCCCCAATTAGAAAAGGGGCCTGCAGTAATGATTGGGTGTAGAAGAGAAGGTGGTGCTCATGCTTTGTTGGCATAAAGTTGGCAATTATCACATCGCTTCACGGCATGAATGCAATCGTGAAATAATGTAGGCCAAAAGTAACCTACACGGATGAATTTCTGAGTAGTGGATATCCCCGAGAGGTGGCCCCCGCAAGTGCTACTGTGGTAGTCATTCAAGGCTCTATCGGTCTCGTCAATAGTCAAGCATCGACGAAGTATGGTGTTGACCCCTCATCGATATAAGATATCTCCAATGAGGAGATAGTAGGGGGCCTGATGGCGAATACGTCAACGATCATCTCATGAGAGGTGGTTACCGAACTTTCATGTTCGGAGGTAGACGAGGAGGTTGTCGTTCCAAGGATCATTCGAAGCGATATAAAAGAGATGTTCATCGGGGAAGTCGGTGTTGACAGGGGAACTTGTAGTATTGGAGGGGAAGACTGTGATGAGTTCGGCAAGGATGAGATATTTCTTTCTCTTAGGTGTTGAAAATTCAAGATCGTACTCTTGAAAGATAACAATCCATTGAGAAAACTTACCGTTGATTTACTGACGACTGAGAAAGTATTGCATGGGGTTGGAATCTATTATGACTTTGGTTGTGCGAAGAAAAATGTAATGGTGTAGTTTCTGGACTGCGAGGACGACTGCAAGGGCTAGTTTCTCTTCATGATTGTATTTCAAGGGTGGCCCTGAGAGGTTTTTACTAAATGTAGTAAATGAAATGCTCATGATCATCATCTCCTATTTGAACAAGAACTCCTTCTACTGAGACAGATGAAGTTGATATGTAGAGGATATAGTCGCGACTATAGTCGAGTGAACTAATTAAAGGGGTGGGGAGAGTGCCATTTTCAGATCGTCGAAAGTATTTTGGGCATGTTCATCCCAGTGGAATGGGATGTCATGGCGTAGTAAGTGAAGGGAAACGTGTGCTCAAGTGGCATATTCTAGGACAAATCGCCGTAAAAAGTTAGCTTTTTTTTGTAAGCTCTAAAGTTGGCATAAATTCCAAGGGGGTGGAATTTTTGTGATGGCCTTGACTTTGAGGGGATCGACGGTAATACCTATTTGGGAAATGATGAACCCAAGGAGCTGCCCAATAGTGATGCAGAACATGCACTTGAGGGGGTTCAAGAGGATGTTGTACTGACAACACCTTTGGATGATTTGTAAATCATCCAAGTATGCGAGGATGATATGAGCTAGATCATGAAAAACGTATGTCATAGCCCGTTGGAAAGTTGTGCCAGTGTTCTTTAGGCCAAAAGGCATGAAACGATATGAAAAAGTACCCTAAGGGGTGGTAAATGCAGTTTTGTATTGATCAACTGGATGGATTTGGATTTGGTTATAGCCAGAGAAACCATCCATGAAGGATAAAGCCTCGTGGCTTGCATAGTCGTCAATAATTTGATCGATGAAAGGTGTTGGAAAGTTGTCTTTGGGACATGTGTGATTGAGATCGTGAAATTTTGTGCATACACGAATGGTGCCCTATTTTTTGTTAATGGGGATAGGGTTAGATACCCATGAGGTATAGGCAATGGGGTAGATGAATCTAGCAGCACGTAATTTGTCAATCTCAGCTTTGATGGCCGCTGCTTTGGATGGGTGTAGCGATCGTTGTTTTTGGTGAACTGGTGTGATATCAGATCAGGTGTCTATACGATGTTCGACAATAGAGGGATCAAGTCCAGGAATCTCTATGTATGACCAGGCAAAAATATCCTGGTATTCTTTGAAGAGGGTTTAGTAGGTGGTGATTTCTTCAAGAGTGCATGCGACACCAATGGTTATTTCCTCGACGACTCCATTTTTTATGGAAATATTGATTTTGAGGGTGGGGGAAATGTTGGCCATATTTCCTTCTTCAAAAGCATCAGGGGTAGGGATAGGGTTGTTTAACTAGTCGATATGCCCTGATGGGATAAAATCATTCATTTTGACTGTGTATATGGGGTATTGGTTAGAAGGCATGAAGGCTTCCTGTGAAAGGAAGAACACTCTCTGGTGTAGTGCATCCCATGGGTAGTTGGGAGTGGTTAATTCCTTGAGTATGTCTTCGTCACAGTGGAATTGTCGAGAATACAAGGGATCTAAAAGAGTGATATTGGTGACTGTCACCGTGTGGTTGGCTTCTGGTGATGAAGAAGCAGGGGGAATGATGGGATGAGATTGCGGTGGTTCGCTCGACATAAACCAAATATCAAGATACTGAGGGTTATAAATGGTAGTTGGGCATAAAATTTTCGTGGGGAAATGAATGGGGGAATTGGGGGGATTTGGGTGTAAATCCTCGTATAAGTCATCCAAGAACCATGGAGGAGTAGGGAGTGAATCTGGCTCAGGAGAAATAATATGAAGAATCTCTGGTGATAAGGTAAGTTTAATCATCGATTATGTAGGGGGTGTAGGAGTTTGAATCCGGGTCACTTGGCATTTCCTGTATTCAAGGATCATAGGACATTGATATGTGAAATGTTCTAAGGATTCAGAAAGAGAGCGAGGGAATCTCATATGTTCATTGACTGAAGTCGTGACATAATGTATGTCAATGACGTTTTGTGGGGATGATGTATATGGATTGGGTTCATGCTAGAAGCTGTGGCGTACTGCTATTAATGTCTGTCAGAATTGAGGTAGCATTGGGAAATGGTGTGTATAATGGCCATATTCTGAACATATGGCACAAGTAAATTTGGTTTGCAGTCCATTGCTACTTATGTTAGGGGAGGTAATGGTAGTACTTGATGAAGTGAAGAACGATGATGGTGTTTGATTAAGTTGAATTAGGTTACGTAACTTGGGTAGTGATGGGCATTTATTGGTTGGGTGTCCATTTTTCTCACATAGTGCGCAAGCAGGTTGGACACATGGGGGTAGGGGAGGAGTGGGATATTTATTTTTATTTCTTCCCCCAGTTGTAGCAGATGTGGTAGCGAGTGGGGATGTTGGTGGTGTTGTGGTAGTAGGTACTGGAATCTGCATCGAAATTCCTTCGGTTTGAGGAGGGAGGGATGGTTAAGGGACCATGGCAGGTGGATGTAGATACCATACTATAATTTCCAGCACCATATTGGGAAGGGTAAGATTTGTTACTACTTGGAAAGGTTCTACACCTAGTGGAGGGTAAAAGAAAGGGATTTGAGTAATGGCTTGTGGAACTATCTCCCAAACTGGGATATGGCCTTGGGGTGAGGTGAAATCGTGAACTAGTGGAGTCGACGAGTTTGCAGGGGATTCTTGAGGGAGGATCTCTGTGACTAGTGGGATGTCATATATAAGAGAAGTTTCATTGGGAGGAAGGGTATCCTCAATGTTATCTCCTTTGGAAGAGATGACACATACCTGATTGGAAGGATGAATGAGCGGTGGTGCACCATGGTAAGTTCCTAACAAGGATGGGTCTTTGAAAATTTTAGGCCCCATCTCGATGAGTGGGTATGCCTTAGGATTAGTGTGGATGAAAGGGAGAATGTTATCGATGTTGGTAGAAGGGTTAGGCTCATAATGTGAAATTTGATCAATGGTAATGATCTTCCCGTTATGGGGGAACATCATGCTTCGAAAGATAGAAGAGCAACTGCCTTCATAGCATACATGTAGCTATGACCAAACAAGATATTGTAATCGAGTGGGGCATCAATAACTTCAATGTCAATGAGAATGGTCTTAACCCTGAGTTCTATAGGGACATTTTGGAAGAGCCCTTCGGGAGAAGATGGTCAGCCGTCATAATCTCTTAAGGTAATGGCAGATGGTATGAGTTCGGGGGAACCAAGATTTTTCCATACAGACTTGGACATGATGCATGTGGACGCACCTTCATCAATGATGCATCGATGAAATGTAATGTTCTGAATTTCAACAGGGATTTGAAAAGCGATGAGAGCGGGGAGGTGAGGTTCTCCACTGTTGAGATCAAATGTGATGAGATGAGTATCTGCAGGGTCGACTGCCCCCAAGGTGGAAAGTAATGACTTTCGCTGAGTGGGACAAGTTTGAAGTACTTCTAAGACTGACATGATAGCTAGGGATTGTGCCAAGTCATCGACCAAACTGTAATTATGTGCCGCCCTAGCTTGAGGGTTGTGGACATTCTTGCACAATGGGATACGAGGGATGTGAAGAGGTGTTTCTATGTTAGGGAAAGGGATCATCAACGTGGTTGTCATTGGTGCTAGGATTGTTTCTGGGGGATGGGAGGAGATTCAGGGGTGCATTGTATTGACGACTACGTGTTTGTAGAAGGAATTCTTCCTCACTAGTGAGGAGGATAGTACGATCTGACAGTTTGCTTGGATTGAGATATTGTCCTAATTGTGGTGGGGTAGGCTGCATGTCCTATTGGGTGTTCATCACTCCTTGGTGTGGAATGGGGTTTTGCAGCACGGATGGGGGTGGTTGTTGGACGTATTGTTGTGGGGCCTGCTGAGGGGCAGGCAGTGTTGGAGGATGTGGTCCATTCACAGAGTCTTTCATCCATTTAAAATTGGCAATTTGGGGGAAAAGATGAGTATAGTGACCGAACTCACCGCAAAGGGCGCAAGGGAATTTGGTTCAAAGGTTATTGTTATTCTTCCCTTGACATCTGTTGTTGTTTCCCCCCTTAGGGCTCTGATTCCCTTGATTCTGGTTGCCCCTAGTAGGCTGGTTCTGTTGGGGGTGATTTCCACCTTGACCTGGGTTGTTATTGTTTCGATTTTTTCCTTTCTTTTTGGCATTATTCGACTGATGGGTTGGATTTTCCATATTTAGTTGTTCAAAATTTTGATATTGCTGAATGGGAGAGGGTTGAACAAAATTAACCGCAGTGTGAGGGTGTCCTTGTGGTGGAGCCATGGGTTGTGGAGGGCCACGAAATGGAGAGTACAGATTATGTTGTGGTAATGATCCATAAGGTACATAGGAAGGTGTGGCACTTTAGCTAGTACCTAGAGTATAAGCTGAGGTAGAGGGATTACTAGAACTTGTTTGGATAGGTGGGCGTATTGTGGGTGTCGACGGTGGCCCACTAATGGGTGGAGGAAGGGAAACAGGGTATGGTTGTTGATAAGGGGTTGGAGGATAATAAGGGATTCCTCCATATACCAATGGATATTGAGGTGTGCCATACATTGGTGTTTTTTTGGGTTTTGGATTGTGGTGTGTGGTGTTACCAATCAATCTGTCTGCTCAGTGAGACATCCCGGGTTTATATTGGCCAAATGGCATAGGTTTTGGGAGATCGGGAAGTACTGTGTACAAGTACCCTGATTGTGAATAGATGAGGTCATATTGTTGAGCCTTACTGATGGCTTCTTCTTCAGATTGAGGGAAGGTGGATGATACATATTTATCGAGGAGAGAGACAAGTGATCTAAGAAACAAATCAAGACATTGTTGTTTGGTGGTTTCTTCTTTGCACAATCTACGTCATTGTTGCCACTCATGAATGTGATCAATGATATGTGTGGCTGAGGTTTGCTTAAAATTAGAGAGTAGTTCAAGACCATTGTCATGGCGGATTGGTAATTGGAATAAGGTAAAAAATTCTTTGGCCAAGGACTCGAAAGTCGCATGGGATCCTAATTTTTCGTCTACATACCACTTGGCTAATGGGCTAGTGAGTGTGCATTCAAATAATCGTAGTCGGATGGAATCATCCATAATGCTGTTGTAAGAGAACCATAAGTGGAAGGTTATGACATGGTTGGTAGGGTCATCTCCTACCTTTCCTTCAAACTTGGGGATATCTTAAGGTATTTTGGTAGGCATTGCAGGCCACGTGGGGTCATGCAATATAGGATCATTTTTTATTTTTCTTAGATCTGGTATGTTGAGAGAGGCCAAATATGGCATATGGAGTGGTGGTGAAGGATTAGTTCCAACCATGGTGTGAGTGTTTTGTGAACCTGACCCTTGAGGGGGACTAGGTGGGTTTGTAATTCCCCCTTGAGAGGAAGTTGGCCCCCCACTTTCATGTAAATGAGAGCAAGTGGAAGGTGGAACTTGGGAATTGGACCCAAGTAAGGTGGAACCAAGAAAAGTTGATCCTAAGACAGTGACACTCAGAGGAGTGTGAGAAGGTGGAGCCGATGAGTTGGAAAGACTAGGAACTCCCCCTAGAGTAGGAGGGAGGTTTAGCAAGCATCTGGAATGAAGGAGGTTCTGTGGGTCCCTTATGATGTCTGACTAGCTGAGTGAATGTGTGCAGATGGCGGTGAGAGAAATAAATAAACAAGAGCCTTTGTTGCAATTTTTGAACTATATCTAAATCAAATGTAATCAGAAGTGTATCATACATAAAGTGTTTTGATAAAGAATCATATATGTGGATAGGTGGGTTTTGTCCGCATGGGGGATCAAAGAAAACAAATGCTCGTGTCCTAAAAGATGTAACATCCTTCCTCTTAAATAACATTGGACCTTCCAATAGTACTCAATAGTGGGGTTTGAAGCCACCAGAAGAGGAACTAGTGAAGGATGAAGCAATCGGTTATAATAAGGGGTAGAGGGGGCATATCCCGAAAGAACTGACAATATTTCCCAATAGCCACACAAAATCCGATCAAGGTGCAATTGCAGCCCACAATTGCCACCTAGGTAGATGTCCTAAAATTTGGTCGCTAGGTACCTCGGTCAAAGTGAGACATTTAGATTTTCGACCTAAGAAATGGGTCACAGGCTGGATCTCATCCAAGAGGTGGGTGCCTCAAGGGGGGATGCATAGAACAATTGGACCTCAGCCTTCAACCCTTCACGGGTATCTCCCTACCTTATGGTGTTAGGAACACTTGACTTGGAGGATTTAAAGTTTCTTATTTTGACAACTTCTATTGTTTTGAAAATGTGAGAACTAGATAACAGGGAATTATTTGGATGCCTATCCCCGAAATCCTACCTAAACTAAAAGATTTCTTTTGGCACCTCCTATGGAGGAAAACTTAGTGAGTTTTTAGAAAAAATTTAGATGTGTTTGTTTGAGAGATTGGGGGTGTGAGCCAATCTCGTTGAAATTAAGTGGGAGTGGATAGTTTCTTCAAGAAAAGAGTGGGGTGTTTTGGAATCCCTTTTGAGGAAACTTACTTCAACCTCCACGACTTCTAGATAAAACTATGTGAGTGATTGGTGAACTTTGTGTGTGAACAAGTGAAAGTGTGCCAATTTTTAATAATTTAGGTGTCACATTGCTGCATGTGGACTTTGCTTGGTCCTTACAAGTGTTGATTACCGAAGCTACTATGTGTCATTGGTAGAGCCTTGCGAAATTTTAAAGTCCCTAGGAAACTAGCATGTGGACATGTGGGTCCTTACTATTCCTTTAACTCCCTAATGTGATTTAATCTAAGAAATCTTTGAAACTATCCTAGATTGTGATCATGTGGGCATGTATGGGCCCATTACAAAACCTTTAAACTTCCCTAGTGATTTAATCTAAGAAAGTAAATTTCAACACTATCTTATCTTTGTAGAATGTGGGAATGTATGGGCCCATTACAATCTTGAGATGTGTTTGAAAAATAAACTAAGAGGAGTCCCAAGGGGGTTTTTGTCCTCCCCTAAAGGTTTTATCTTTTTAAAGGGAGATGAAATTTTCCCTCAACCTCTTTCTGATTCTCAAGATCGCTTTGGAGCATGAGAGAAGAGAATACTCAAGGATTGATATCCAATTTTTGGTCCCAATGCAAGTTTTATATGTGATTACAAATGATTCCAACTTATGCTCTTTAGTCAAAGAAAGCCATCCATGTGGCAAAATGAAAGCAAGAGAGGAAATAATGATTTAAAACCCCCAAAGTGCCTATATTTTGACTAATCCCTTTATATGGAGAGGGAACTAAGTGTGGTGTAGATTATAACATGCATGGAATCATCTTTAAGAAGGCTAGGGGCCTTCCACAATTCACAAAAAGCCTTACAATGTGTATTTTTTTGCATGGGTGCACAGGTCTCAAACTATATAGAGGTGCTCTAAGCGCCAATGCATGAACTAAAAAATACTTTTGGGCACAGGTGTGCATAAGGCGCTAATTAATACAGTGATTTTGGCACACATGCACACGATGCGTGACTGTGGGCCAATAAAAACCCATGCACAACTGTCACACGGCCGTGAAGAAAATTCTCGATGGAATTCTCTCAACTCAGCTTTGAAATGGATGTTTTGCAGGTCAACTTGGGCCGATTATGGTACCTGCAGATTAAATAAACAGAAAGAAGAGCTAGAATAACCCAAATGGGGTAGGAAATTGACACCTTTCCCCAGTAGAGTCACCAATCTGTTGTGCCTCTTTTTTCACCTAAATGAGAAAAACAAAGGTTCTTACAAGATTATTTGAGTTAGCTAAGAAAGAAAGCAGTAAAGGAAAGGGTTAGAAGAATAAACATAAAAGACTAAGCTAAGAATTAAACTAGGAAATGAAAAAAAAACTAAACTATTGTGCATAAAGACATAAGAACAAGAAAAAAACAAGACTCATGTCACCAATGGAAAGGATTGTATTAGTGAAAAGAAAACACCGAAGAGAAAGGGGACTTTGGGTCCCTTCTTCCTCTGAGGGGAGGCTCTTGGATCCCCAAGATTGAGCTCCTCTTACAACTTGAAAACTTTGAAAGAAATGGTGAAAGAATCCCAAGCTAACCCACTCAAAAGGTGATGTGGATTGATCAAATGGAATGGTGCTAGTATGATCTTGATGAGAAAAGAGATTTCCCAGAGAGAATGACAGCAGCATAACCTTGCAAATGAATTCCTTGAAAATGTAGTGCACCCATGGCCTTGTTTTATGGAACCACTTTGAGGTATTGTGCAACCAGCTTTTAGTGTGAAAAGGGGTTGTTTAGGGCACCTTTAGGTCTTTGACAAGCCACCCAGCAGGATCCAACTGATATTTGGATGTCAAATCGAATTGGAAGCTGAACTAGAAGTGGGTGGGAGGCCGACCAACATCATAAATATGTTGTTCTTAGGTGTGTGCGACTTTTAGCGTCCACAGTCACGCATCGTTCACATGTAATATTTTCATGTGTTTTTGGATGGTGCATGTGCACGCATGCCCTGTGTAATCATATCACATCTTGATTTTATAATTGGTTGTATATTTTTGGACCTTTTGGAAATGCTTTTTTTGGTAATTTTGGTCCATGGGTGAACTCATAGCTGTTTTGAAGATGTTGGATTCTTGTAACCATTTTGCGGATGAAATTTCACTGATAATAGTCACTCCCATAGAAAACAGGTCATATTTGGTACTCTTACCATCGGTTTTTCCACCATTTCCTATGTCAATCTTATGACACCTGGAGACGTCGCTCCCAATGCAAACATGTCAGAGATGATCCTCTTACAGTTGGTGGAGAGACGTTCCCCTATGTTGGTCTTACGATGCCTGGATACGTTGCTACCATAGAAAACACATCGTAGATTATCCTCTTAGGTCGGTGGAGATAAGTTACCCTACATCGGTATTACGATGTTTGGGAACATCGCTCCCATAAAACACACATAGTGAAGACCGACAAAATGGGACGTCAGAATTCTGAGGTCTATGACGTCGATGTAGAGATGACTATATGGGGTTTGGACAGTCAAATCCCAGATGACACATGTCCACATGAAAAGTTGAAATAGAGATGAAAACTATGGCATCAGAGAAGTCACGTCATGTGAAACAACGTTTGAGGGGGTTCGTTGTTTCTCGTTCTCCCGACAATATAAAGTGGCAATTGCGTTGAACGTGCCATCGCGTAATTTGACCCAAATGTACTAGTGAAGTTTAACTAATATGTATTGGTTAGTGTGTGTCATGCAGGGCCACAAAATGAGGAAGATCGATAACATAATTTCTGATCTAAGTACAAAATAGTGTAAAACCTTGATAGAAAATTTCCAGAGGGATGAATCGGGTGAATAAAAAATTATTATTTTATATGATTATTTTTTTTTGAATTTTCATTAATAATATACTTAGGAATATTAGATGGCATGTTTCAAACAACCTATTAATTGACATATGTTTAATGTTCTACAGGCACCCACAATGAGGGAACAAATGTCATCATAACAAAACAAAATTAATTAATATAGAAGATGTAAATGATGGTGAATTGGTCATGAGCCCATATGGAGTGATGTTGTAGATTAATCAAAGGGGAATTTTCTTTTACAGAACTATAAGGGATATAGAGGAACGAACGTATAGACGTACTTTCCACAGACAATATAGAAATCAATCAAATGATTCCAAGAACCAGGTTATATTTAAACTACATGAAGCATTTCCAGAGCAATGGTCAATAAGACCTGCTAGACTTGCAATAGAAAAAACATACAACAAAAAAGAAACATTCAAAAAGAAATATTCCTAAAAACATTTTTTTGGAATATATATATATATATA
>JASDQU010374106.1:12970-43479 GCA_032191745.1 Picea mariana | reverse complement strand
AATATAAAAATACTTTATTGTCATGTTATTTTTTCAGGAGAATTATGAAACTCTTAGAGGACCAACGCATTGATATCCGAAATATGCCAGTAGAAATGTCCAGTGTACAAGGAGATGGTCAAATAGTTGGACATAATTGCATTGCAGGAGGATCTATCTCAACAACAACGTGCTTCAAATGTATGTAATCATTGAATTTTTCTATTAGGTACAAATAATTAATTATACATTAAATATTAATTTTCAAATATTCTCTTATAGAAAAGAAAAGAAAATGGAACTCGTTCTGCACACAAAACTAGATGACAAGGAAGAAAAGGGTTGATAGAAAAGTTTGTGAGTAATTGTTTTTTCCTTATAACAACTTCATGTTTTTTTTTTTGTATATTTTAAGTTGTTTTACAACAACCATCCTTGAATGTCTTCAAACATGTGCTAACATACAAAGAAGATCCATGATAAAAAATGATTTACATTGGGTTAATTAAGGGTTGTGACCATATGTTAGAATATCCAAAATTAATTGTCGAATTTGTAACGATAATGTATGTTGTTTTTCTTCTGTCATTTTATAATTAATGAAACAAAAATGATACTTTATGTTAAATCTATGATTTATTATGGGGTATAAAACTTGCAGGAAACAAAGTATGGAATTGAGCCAACAAAAGAATTGTTGAAAGAAGGCATGGGATTTTATTTTGAACATATGTGTATGATTCATGAGTCACTTCTTTCTTTGGAGGTACGTCACTTCTAAATTTACATTAATGTATATTATTTTTCAATTTTCATTATTCTCACCAATGTAGATAGACTCATTACAATTTATTTTGTGTTTGTAGATGGAACTTAAAGAAGATTTTTGTTTTTGATATAATCAACCAAACATGTTGAAAAATAACCCAAGGTATGGAAGTAGCTTAAGAACTAACAAAAATTCCAGTGAAGAATGATGACCAATATATTTGGATATCAATGCAAGCTTCAATTGTATATTTTTGAAATAATTGTCTGCAAAAATCAAACATTTTTGTTTAATGTAGTGGAAATAGTGTCCCAATTGAAAGAAAAGGGATCACCAATAAGTGTCCCATTTTGTATGACAAAGACCCTCTTATTCATTTAATACAATATGTTTTAATTTATTCTATTACGTTTTCCAATGTCACTGTGAAATATTACATCGACATTTAAATATATGGATGACTATATATTATAATGAAGAGATGAAAAATATGATGATCTAAAAAATTAATCCAAACATCATATCCAAATTGACTAATCAAAATATAAGATATATGCAAATATCTGATAAATAATGGAATTAAAAAATAACGATAATTGCATTATCACAGGTCAATGTTTCTTGGTGTATTTTAATTATTAATCTATTGTCGCATTTAATATTAAAACTCAATGGTGTGTTTCATATCAAATTCACACTGGTGCTTTTATGTAATCAATTAGCACTGGTTTCAATATTAATTGAATACGACAAATTTATATTAAAAATTTGGTCATCGGTGCATTAATATTATATGAAGCACCGATGTGTATTTGTTATTGATACACACTGATACTATTGTGTTATTGATAAGAACCGAGGCTTGTTTGTTACTGCAAATCACTGGTGCTTTCTATTTGTAATGTATAGGGGTGTTTTTCCCTGTAACACACCAATCCATATTATTTTATAAAACATCGGTGCCTTCTTATTAATAACGCACCAGTGTGTTCTATGCAGAAATCCGAGGTGCTTAATTATTTTTAACTCTCTAGGTGAATTTTGATTTTAAATCCTCGATAATTATAAGACAAGCACCCCGGTGCTTAAATATTTTACTTCCCTGGTTCTTTCATATTTTACTCCTATGGTGCTTGAAGTTAAGTGTACAACATCGGTATTGTAGGTGTATGTAGGCACCAGTGCTTTTACCTTATACAAACAAACCAATTTTTAAACATCCTCTAGCACTTCCGCTTGCCGATATTTTTTTATTTATAATCTATTTCTGTTATAGTATCCTCAAAAACAGCCGTTATCGATAACATATATTGTAGCAGAGTTTTTTTTGACAATTGTTTCCAATTTTAAAATGCTAGAAACCTCTACTAAAAGGTCTTTTTGTTGTAGTGATTATGTTTTTTCTAATATAATTCATTATAGTTATTATGTTCTACTTTGCATGATACATCTATTACCTTACAAGGGGTATAAAGGAACTTTCCTCTACAAAATTTTGGGACAAATTTTTTCATGGTAGAAACATGTAATATAGACATCTTTAAAGTGCAAAGATCTATCATTCAATGGGTAAACCTATTGTTGGGGAAGACTACATGAAGTAAATATAGACAGTTTGATGGTTTACTCTAAACAAATGTTTTACCTTGGTGGAAACGTATGTAACCTATGTTGGTACCCCTTTGAGAAGTACCGCATCAGAAAACACATGTACACAACTATCACACCCACATACATTTGCGTATATAGGGAGTTCCCTAGGTATCCTAAAACCATATTTAGATTAGTGCATTGATCACATGATTTCTATACTGGCACTTAGAACAACATTCAGGAAGACTACTCTCTAATACATGGGTAATAGGGTAGTACGATTAAGGGTACGATCGAGCCTCCTTAATTGGTGCCCTGATATATTGGGCCAAGTACTATAGTTTGACCCCACATGTATATGAGAGAGATATAGCATGGGGAAAACCATTATCTATAAAAACCTTGAAAATCCTAATCATTGGAAACAAAAAAAAAACATAACAAAAATAGAGGGAAACTTTTACCATTCAACCCTATCTCCTGCATCCAGGTTGTGAATTTCCTACACAATTTTTCCTGTTAACAATTTGGGCATTCCATCGATGCAGTATTCTTCACACCGAAGTATAACACTGAAGGAGTAAAAAAATTAATATAGTGGTTCCATAAAGACCCTTATTTGAGACCTATCACATTATATTCATTTATTTTCCCTTATCGCAGTGGTACCTATCACCTATAAGATTTTTCTTTTTGCTTGTGGCCCCATTCACTCCTACTAACATCGTTATTTTCCACCTACTCCATTGAATTCATTTTTTTTCATAGATTGCTATCGTACCCTTCACAAGTAACCCCTTTCAGTGTGGACCCAACAAACCCATTCCTATTACTTCCCTTCACCATGACCCAAACCCTCAACCAAGAACTTGAAAACCACTTCAATACCTTGTCATTTGAGATCTCCAAGAACCAAAATTAAATTAGACATCTAAATGCCAATATTATTGCCCTCAATTTCACCATCAATTCCACAACTCATTCCACCATAGAGGCAAAAATGGAATCCATCAATGCACACATGGAGTACAACCTTGAATCCTTTGTTGCCAAGATCCATCGATGGATGAATCCACCCAGGGGCCCTACTTCCTTTGAAAAATATTGTAACCTATAAGGTGATGATTCCTTACATACCATGCCCTTTCATTCTAACCCTCCTCATTGTGAAATTCATCTTCCCAAAGTGGATGTGAACATTTTGATGAATCAGATCCCATGGGATAGTTCATTCAAATGGAAGATTATTTCTCCCTACACAAAATTACTGAGGATTTGTCCAAACTTTGTATTGATGTCCTTTATTTGGATCCAAAACACTGGAAATGGTGGAAATGGTGTAAAAATTCATGCTAAGGTTATTTTACTTCGAAACAATTTGTTGTATATATTTATGAATGCTTTAATACAAAAACACATCATTTGTTCCATTTGACCAAGCTAAAACAATTTGACACAGTGGAAAACTATATCATTGCCTTTGAGAAATTAGCTTTTAGAATAGAGGGCTTGTTTGATATCTTATTTCAATAATGCTTTATTAGTGGCCCAAGGGATGGGATTCGATCCCATGTCCTAATCACTCGCCCCAAAACAAGGAGAACACCTTCTAGTGGAGGATTTTGCAAAGGTTTTTAGTGTTAAAAAAATTGGAAAAATTAAATAAAAAGCCTCTTCTACAACCTCGTCTATTGAATGCAGAGGTTTTAGATGAGGTTTTAACAAATGTTCCATATAACTAAAAACAATTAGGCAGGCGGAGGTTGTGGAAGATTTTTCTTTTCCACTTTTTTTATTGTCAAAATGCACTAGTGCAGTATTGAAAAACCTTCCATAGTGCATTAATATAATACAAATGCCTTGGTGCATTTATAATTATTGTGCACTAGTTCTTCATTTTTCATCATATGCAGAGGATCGATGCTTTTATAAATTCTACACCCTAGTTCCACCTAGTTTGTGTATGAATCACCGACGCATTTTAGTTTTTGTATGCTCTAGTGTGCTTATGTTATAGTCATCACCAATGCAATCAAATTATCTTGAGACCTGGTGTGTTTAATATAGCATGTGCCCCGGTGCTTGTACTCTAGATTTCGACACCATTATTTTTACTAAGAATCGATCTTATATTATAGTAAAGGAATCGGTGCATAAATAATATGTAGAGCCTCAGTGTGTATGATAAAATTAACACACCAATGCGTACAATATATTTAGTTCCCTAGTTTATGTTTTAAATATCAGCATCATATTATTTTGAAATGATAAATATTAATGCACGCTATATCGTTTATGGAACAATGATTTTTCTCAATAGTTCACATCAATGCATTATTATAAATAATGTGCACTTGTATGTATGAATCATCAAAACACATTTCTTTTTATATTATGGAATAAACTCTCTAGTGAGTTCAAAAGAGTATAGTGCACTCATATGTATATATTTTAATTAATTGTTTTTTACAAATTTTCAATTAATTATTTGAAAATCAAATTTCTTTTATAATAATATTGTTTTCGATTTTTGTTATTTCATTTTGATATAATGATTGCATTAATGTGTCCTCATTGCCCTTAATGCCACTTTCCTCACCTTGATCCCCAAAGATGAAAATGATGTTGTCCCAAGTAAGTATCGACCCATGACTCTCTGCAATGTTATTTATAATATCATCACTAAAGTCATAGCCAACAGGTTAAAGCCTCTTTTTCCATTGCTTATATATCTGGAGAAAACATGCTATGTTAAGGGTTGAAAGATTCTATATGGATTCATTATTTCCCATGAAGTTATTTGTTCCCTAAAATCCAACAAGACTTTGGGAATGCTTCTCAAACTAGACCTTTCCAAATCCTTTGATCACCTCAGCTGGGAGTACAATGAGAAGATCCTCCTAGCCTTTGGATTCATTTAAGAATGGGCTCATTGGATCCTCTCCCTCCTCTCTTCTAGCTTCTTTTTAGTTCTCATCAATGGCTCCCCCTCCCCCACCTTCCTCTCCTCCCATGAAATCCGTCAGGGAGATACCCTCTCTCCCTTTCTCTTTATCCTCATGGATGAAGGATTAAGTCAAATGTTAAAAAATGCCACCATGAGTGGCACCCTTAAAGGCTTGAACCTCCATAACAATAAACCTATGACCTACCAAAAAATTGTGGATGACAACCTTATACTAGGCCACCCCTCTATCCAAGAGGAACACACCCTCAAAATCCTACTTGAAACCTTCTCGGACTCCTCACCATAAACTTGGATAAATTTCTTATCTTCTTCTTCAACATTCCCCCTCTCACTAAAAGAACTATCTTCCAAACCCTGGGCTTCACTTCCTCCTCTCACCCATCCAAGTACCTAGGTCCTCTGCTAATCTCCTTAGCCATCAAATACTCCAACTAGAAAGAACTCTTATACAAATTAACTCAACAGATCTCCTCCTGGACTTTCAAAAATCTCAATATTCCAGGGCAACTCAGTTTCCTAAAAGATACACTACATACAATGTCGCTTTATCTTTTCTTTGTTCTCACTGCCCCCAAAGGGGTTCTCAACTCCATAATGAAAACACAATTCACCTTTATCTGGATCAAGGGAAATAAAACTCACAAATGGACCCTGTTCAAATGGGACACCAACCTCTTACCAGGGAATATGGGTGGCCTCAGCCTCAGGTACCCTACCAAAAGAAATGAAAATCTTAGCACTAAAACTTGGTGGAACTTGATTTCTAACATATCCACTCCTTGAGCGTAGCTATGGAATACCAAATATGCCCCAATATGGGACCCTCACAACCTTATTTGATTCATGCCTACAACCTAAGCCTCTCTCATTTAGAATTTGACAAAGCTTCAATGTGACCTCATCCAACAACACAGTTTTTGGGAAATAAAATATGGGGCCCTTGCCAACTTCTGGTCGGAATGTTGGAAACAAATTACAAGCATGGAAAGAAAACATAACCTTCCACCCCCTAGGTTGAGGGACTAATAACACACCATAGACACACAACACTTCAAGCACTGGGTACCACTCCACTCTTCTCTCCCTCATATGCAGCCAGAAACCCATACACAAATTGTGGAAGATGTCAGTAATCATAAAATCAGAATCATTCAGGACAATGACAAGATCAGATGGGGGTATATGCCAAGAGAAACCTTCACCATCAAATAATCCTACCAACTTCTCACTCCACCCATTCGTTATCCTCCAGACCCAAGTTGGAACAAGCTGTGGGCTATAAAGAACTGGGCAAAGATCTCAACTTTTCTTTGGCAAGTTCTTCATTGGTGTTACACGTCAAAATTCCTCACTTTGATAATGTCCCATTATTATTATTGTAAGTGTCGCAAGTGTTGCAAATATCATATTTTCATCTTGCATATGTCGCATTGCAGGCGACACCATAAGAACACTTAATGCACCATGTAAGACATGTTAGATGAGGAAAACACATCATTTGGTAATCTTACACAATATTTTTCCTTGAAGAATAATCATCTTAAATGATTTTTTGGAGATCATTGCTCCCCTACTCACATGCAAGGCATGCTAGCACTCCTTGTCCACTTAGCATGGAGTGCTATGGCACTCCAATGCTAGATTTGAGGGAGCATCGATTGGTTGAGAGAATCTTGGGAATAAATCCCCCTTATCTCTAAGGACAAATAGAAATGATCCAAGTTGGTTTGGCTCGAATCCAAGCTTTAGGTTGTATCTAAGGAAGATACCACAACTGATGGATTCATATCCTTAATGTTTTCCAAAGATAAATAAGGTGGTTGAGCCTCTCAAAGCCTATAAAAGGAGACACTCTTATGGTGAAAAAGAGGAAAATATCAACAAAAATTATTGTCATTTTTATCGTGGATCTTTCAAGCAAGGGGTTGGACATGGAGGAATTGTAGAGGTTTCTTCATCTGCATCTACAAATTGTAAGTTCCTTGTAATGTTCTCATTAATATATGCTTGGTCGGTTTCCTTCAAGTTTGTTTATGATTGCATAGGCTTGTATTTTCTTGATAAATCTATCCTAATCTAATCTTGGTAGAATAGGAAGCATGCATTGTCTTTGTTGTCTATTGAATTGTAGATCTCATTAAATGGCCTGAAGATCAATTTCATCCTGGACTAAGCAAGGACAAGCTTCAAAAAAAGGTACATCATACTTTCTTCCTCTTTTTCCTTTGACTAGTTTAGCTACATTTAAAGGAATGTTAGTGTCCAATGTTAGCATATTTTTGTATTGGTCATAGGGGTGTAGTATCCAAAACGACATTCACCCGTGCACAGAGAAATTTTCCTACAATAGAAATTGGCGACTCCACTGGGGATCAAATATTTTAGTTTTAGTTTCCTTCCTTGGTTTTTTCTTATATTTTTGTCATCTTCAGATCCTTCTTGCTGTATTGTTTTCTCTTTTATACATCTATTGTTAGTCCTGAAGTCATCTCACACAGACTAGTCATCAAGACTTCCTGAGTTTTTGTTTTCTAGGTTAATTCTTTTCTTTCTTAGAAACCCACACCCTTCTTCCTTTACATATAGAGCACTAATTTTAGTATCGGTGCTCCCTTGCAGTGCTTTAGGGAGAACTGCAACGCTCTGGTGTTGATATAACTAGAGCACTGATTTTTCTCCTTTTTGAATACCTTTGTGTTGGATGTAAATTTTTGGGTTCTTGTTTTAGATCAGGACTTGTTCTATTATCTTTTGTCTTCTACCAAACCTGCAACCTTTTTATTTTTAATAATTTTTAATCTGTGTTTGCATCTTTTTAAAGTATTTCCTTGTTACGAAATCACTCTTTCTCTTCAAGATTTTGGGTTCATTTTTTATACTTTCTCGTTCATCTGATCGTTTGAAGGTTATTACAAGGAAACTTAGAGATATATTTATTTTTCTAATTGGTCTTTGATCTTCGTATCTTTCCAAGAAAATTTCTTAAGTGAGTTTTGTTGTCTTGGCATTCTTTTTGAAAAGTTTATATTGTTTTTGCTTCTTATTTAATTGTTGTGAGAGTGTTTTTTTTTTTGGTATAATTCTTGCTTCCAATTGTCTAAAAGCCGCAATAGGGAAATATTTTTATTTCCATAAGAAGCATTAAATAAATTCAATTCATATTCATAATCAAATGAAAAGATACTTTTTTATGATTGGTTTTTGGATATTAGAAAGAATTTATGAATAATTTAGGATTAAATTAGATTATTGTTCAAAACAATTGCATGAAATTTCTACATTTTTGTGTTTGGTAGTGAAAGAAAGAAAACTCTTCTCCTTCTCGTAAATAGAAGTTCATCGAAATAAAAATTTGCTTATCATTATTTTTCTTCTTTGGGATTCAAGTTGTAATATCATTAGTTTCACTTTAATTCACCTCTGAGTAAAGAACAATCACTAAAATCAATGCTAATTAAAAAATGATCTAGAAAGTTTTTCTTTTTAGATTCTTCCACCAACATTGGACTAGGATTACCACTTTGGATTAGGCTGTGATTATAAATATCCAAAGCATTAAAAACAAGATTATCATCTTGCGATAGGGAGAGTAAATCCATTTTTCCTATAAGCATAGTTGAGATCCGCCTCTCACACAAGGGTTACGCATGAGGTCACATTCGGGAGGGCCACAAAGATTATCCCTATGAGGTTTAACCGTTCGTAGTAGTAATATCATATTTTCGAGGTTATTCTTGAGGTCCAACTGTCTTCATTTGGTATCAATGCTTCGTGAATTTTGAATCTGTTCGGGGTCCTCTGGAGTTCTACCAGTCCACTTTTCCTCAGTTTTCTTGAAGGATTTCAGACTTGTTATCCTGCCCATATGATAGGACTAGACTATCTATTGTACCCACTCGGAGCCTGAATGAAATTTGGTGTCCTTAGTATCCATAATATTTAGGGTCCTCACATAATGTGACGATGAATGGAAGTCTTCATTGTACCTAGAACATAAATTGGTCAAACTCACTCAGGCTCCTTGGAGGGTAAATCCATGATTATTGTGTTGAATCTTGAACCAAGGAATAAGTCTGTTAAGTAGGTATCCAATGTAACTGTTCCACCCACTCATATCCTAGCTCCTTAATCTAGTCATGTGATGTTGTATTTCATCACCAACTAGTATGGTCATTGAGAGAAGGTTTTGTTTGCTTGATTTGTTCTTCTATATTTTTTAGTCTGTGTTGTTGGTTTACTTAATCATTTTTCAGGATTGAGACTGTAAATGATAAAGGTCTTCGTAGATCACGTAGGATGCAAGGGTTTCCTCTGGAAGACTATGAACCCTTACCTCCTAATTCACCTGAAGACATTTACCGTGAAGAGGTAGAAAATCACTCAGACGCTGGGAGTGTTGCTACTCCTTTGCTAGAAAATATTGAAATCATCTTGGTTACTATTGAGGATCCCATTCCTCATGCTATCCCTATGTTAGAAGCTCCTATCGAACCACTTATTTTTGAATTGTACTCATTCTCTAACGTAATAGAAGAGGAAGTTCCTCGTCTATCATTGAGGCCATACACCAAAACACAGATGGAAGACACACAACATGATTATGATGAGTACAAAAATCCTTTCTAGTCTGCTGGCATGGTAAATCCACAACAAACACATGTTCATTCTATATGGATAACCCCATCAATATGTGATATTTAAAAAAATTTCAATTTTAGTCGACCATCTCTTGAACCTCATGACCCTCTTGCCTCTATTGTTGTTGAGGTAGGACTGTTCGATCAGACTATTGATCGTCCCATCGAACAAGTAGTCAATCCTACTTCTACATCAACAAAAATCCAATATAATGTTGGTTTCATAACACCTAATCATGCATAAGTTACTTCGACCATTACTCCCACCACTACACCTTTTCACACTACCAATCCTTATGTTCCACAGAATATTGTTGGAACACCTATACATCAGAGAATGCAAAACCATGATATACACACATAATCAACTACAGGACAAATCTTGATTGGGGGGAAACCATCATCTAGTGGGCATGTCCTTCTTGGGGGACAACCATCCTTTCACATACCTGTCGGGGGACAACCCCCTTTTATTGGTCAAACCACAGTTTTCACACAACCTATGGTAGGGGGAAACGCCCTTTTTCTTGAAACCCTTCACAATCCTGGGGAGAACCTCAAAGAAGTACGTTTAGTCAACCTTACCAAGGAGGGAAATCATACCATAACCCACAAGGAGGAGAACCAAATCCTATTCCTTTCGAATTATATTTTGGACAACCTTATATGGGTGTCCCAAATCCCATCTAGGGTCCTCAAGGACAACAATCGTATCCTCCCTATGGGTTTAATTTTTACCCTACGCAGGGAAAAACTATTTACCCTCCTCAAGGGCAGACTGTTTATCCCCCACAACCTAATAAATTGACTTACACTCCTCAGAATCAACCGTGTTTCCCTCTGATCATGAATGTTCCTCAACAATAATCGAATCTTGTCTATACCGATCAACAAAAACCATATAAGGGAGGGCCTACTACATACAATTATCAACCTCAACTAGTTTATGGCCCCACTAGTGTCTCGATGCTGCATCAATATCATGCTCAGGTTAAACGACAACTACCATTCCTCACCGTGTTGGATCTACTAGATTTTTCTCTGTTGACAAATGATCCCATATTACATTTTCCTTTCTGGCCGATAATTCCTGCTAAATTACCTTCTGACATCCCTAAATTTGACGGTAAACATGGTGAAGAACCGAACAACCATGTTATGAAATTTCATCTATGGTTTTCATCAAACTCATTGATGGATGATTCTATATGTTTGCATCTTTTCCAACGCACACTCATTTTCTCTACAACCAAATGGTACATTGAACTTCAACGTGGTACCTTTCAAGACTTCAACTCCCTAGCTATGGATTTTCTCACGCATTTTCAATTACCCATCCATTACGAGAATGGTACAAAACTCTTAACCTCACTTCATCAAATGAAATCCATACATATCTTTGATCATATTCATGAGTGGAGACGACGATGAAGGTTGATTAAAGAGACCATTCCTGAGAATTTATTGGAAGAATGGTTTACTAAATATCTTTTACCCTGAATTTCTCATGATGTATCCATGGGTGGTGTGGTCGCTGAGTAGGAAGTTATTTCTCGAGCTCAGCATTTAGATTTGGTTTACTCCCATTCTTGTACATTGTATGATTTGACATCGAATGCTCCTCATACATCTACCAATCCATCCAAACCATCATCCACAACACATGTCGATGGGGTCATCGGTACTGTCAAAACCTAATATTCATCACAGTTGACCAGATTAGAAAATTGCTCTATTTCTTCACCCGTCACCAGTTCAAATTCACTCTCCTCTACCCCCCTCCCCCCGCCCCTCCTAACTCAAATCTCTGAGTTGAATGCAGTCCAATCCACCTCTTTGCAAAAATCCAGGGGAAAGAATAAAACAAAAAATAAACCCAAACAAAATAATAATATTAATGAAAATCTAAAAACACAAACTCCACCACTTGCTCCTGAAAAGAAACCATAGTGAAAACAAAAATTCTTGTGTCTCATTTTTGGTGATGATGATTACACCCAAGACTGTCCTCATCGTAACAAAGTTGCAAAAATTTTCAAAGGGAATTCCCAACCCGTTGTGTTAACACAACCTTTTCCTTAGTAGTAGTCCATGCTTTCTCAAGCCCTTGCCCCTCCAATAGGGTCCAATCCCAATCATCCTCCTAATGAGGAAGCCTTGGCAAGTCCTCATATTTATATGTTCAATTGGATTGATTTAACCACCCACACCATAATGTATGACACACCGAATAAAACTGATAAACAGAAAGTCACAAATGATACCCCACCAGATCTATCTCATGCCACCATTAGTCCTCCATCTGGGTCGCTTCAGATTGAGAAACTCACTTTCAAATCTATTGTACGCCCTCCCAAGAGAACTATTCACAAATAAACTTTTAATCCTTGTTCGTGTGTCACCCAAAACTACAACATTGTGGAAGATTTATCTCAAGCACCATGTTCTATTTTTTCTCTTGAAGTTCTAAAACATTGTCCAAGTCAACTTAGAATGATCTTCACCGCCATTGGCACAATTGATCCCGAGTCATCAAATAATATCATGTTTAACCTTGATAACTTCAATTCATGACTTTCTCACCATCTTTCTTTTCAAATTGATGTAGTTGTTCATAACCAACACATTCACCATACCATATTGGATGAGTGAGCTTCCACATGTGTCATTTCATTACCCTATTGGAAAGGATTAAAATCACCTATGCTTAACCAATCCCCTACAATGTTATGAGCATTTGATGGGCTAGGTTTTCATCCTCACAGACTCTTGTAGTCCTTATTCATTTAGTTGGGAGGCAAGACGTTATGTTGATGTAGAGGTAGTGGATGCTCCCCTTGATTACAACTTGTTGTTAGGAAGAAGTAGGTTTTATGCCATGACTGTCGTCATTTGATCAGTGTTTTGATGTGTAAAATTCCCCTATCAAGGTAAAATTGTCACTATCGACCAGTTAGATTACTACACCCCCGAAGCTCGCACTCCCACCACCAACAATATTCCTTTCTTGGGATATAATAAGATCACTTATGAAAGTGTTGGTGTAGGCCTTTTAAAATATTCTTCCCTTATGGGTACTTTAACTGTACCACTTCTTCCCACCACAAAACACATTTCCAAGATCAATATGATCTTGACTATGGCATATCAATATTTCTAATCATCTGATCCTTGAGTTGTGCCTAGTCCTTTGGAATTCGATGCAGTAGGTGACGCTATGCCACTTAGTCCTGTTGAGGCTTCATACAATGCTATCCAATCTTCCTCTCCCTCTTTGAATGACCAACATTTGTTGACATCCAACACTTACTCATTTCCATCTTGGTTGGATTCCTTATCCTCTGCTTTCGACTACATCCTATGTATTTTTCCATCGGACGAATCCATTATGGAAATTCTTAGTATCAACGAGGTACCTTGAGATGACAACAATCATCGATCATCTTTTCTCCCTAGTCTAGATGAAATTGAGGAAGATATACACTCTATCTTCTACTCTAATGTTTTCAATTCTCCCCAATCTCCTATACTTACCCAAGATACTACTTCCAATGGGAATTTAGGAAACATATCTTCTACCATTACTATCGGTACTTTGATCAAATAAGGTATCTTGGAAAATGTTCATCTTCGTGCTAATTGTTCGCCTGAGGAAGTGGAATCTTACACCACTTTATTTAAATAATTTTGTGATGTCTTCGCATGGATATATGGATAAATTCCAGGTATCGATCCATCGATCGTTGTGCATGAGATCAAAACTTACCTAGGCATTAAACCTGTATGACAAAAACTTCTTCCGGTTCATCCTAAGAAAACTGCGTCCATAAAGGCAGAAGTTGAAAAATTGTTGAAGTCAGGATTTATTTATTCTGTCCCTTTGACAGAATGGGTTTCTAACATCGTTCTGGCTGCTAAAAAACAAGGAACAATTCGTGTCTATGTCGATTATATGGATATCAACAAGTCTGGTCCAAAAGACAATTACTCTACACCCTTTATCGACCAAGTCATCGATGATTGCACGAGTAGCATTATATTTTCTTTCATGGATGATTTCTCAGGGTATAACCAGATCGATATTCTACCAGTTGATCAACATAAGACATCCTTCATCTTCCCTTGGGGGATGTTCACTTATCGAAAGATACCCTTTGGCCTTAAGAACGTGGGTTCTACTTTCTAGTGGGCCATGTTGTATTCTTTCCACGATATCAAACATATTTTGGAGCCTTACCTCAATGATTTACCCACTCATTTGTCTACTGGACAAGACCATATTGGTAATTTACAGGCCATTTTTCTTCGATGTCATTTTTACCATATCCTTTTGAACCTACATAAGTGTATCTTCATTTTTGATTCAGGTCGACTCCTTGGATTCATCGTCTCCAAAGACAGGATTAGGGTGGATTCCTTGAAAGTGAAAGCTATTATCGCTCAACCCCCTCCCAACAAGCTAACCCAACTACAAAGTTTGCAAGGGAAAACAAACTTTCTTTGTCGTTTCATATGTAATTACGTCGAACTCAGTAAAGGATTTATGAGATTGTTGCAGAAAGACACTCCCTTCATCTGGGATGACACAGCTCAACCCTCTTTTGATGCTCTTAAGCACACATTAACCCATACACCTCTCTTGCATCCTATGAATTATACTTGAGACTATATCCTTTATTTGGATGCCTCTACTTCCACTATTTCTATGGTGTTAGTTCAAGAGGATCCTAATGGTGATGAACATGTGATCTACTATCTGAGTAAGAGTCTATATTGTCTCGAGCTTCGATATTCACACATTGATAAGTTGGCTCTAGAAGTCGTCATTGTTGTCTAGAGGTTTCTCTATTACATCCCATGATAAACTACCACAGTCATTGCAGAATCAAAACCCATGTACCATATCCTTAAACGTCAAGTCCTTGGGGAAAAATATTCCAAATGTATTTTTATTCTTCGAGAATTCGATCTCGAGTTTTCCAAATCAAAAGTTAAAAAATTGTTGGTTTTTGCAGAAATTATTTGCGATCTTCCCCATGCGGATGAAGATACTAAGCCCAATGATTCTCTTCCCGATGAATATGTGTTCCTCATTAGCACATCATAATATTGGTATTTATATATTCTTCTCTAGTTTCAAACCCAATGTTTCTAGACCGATATTTCTCGTGAAGAACGTTGTCATATTCACCACCATTCTGAATTCTACCTTATCATTCATGGAACTTTGTATCTTCATTAGATTGATAATGTCCTATAACGGTGTTTAACCCATGATGAGGCCAAACATGTTTTGAATCACTGTCACTTTGGAGCTTGTGGAGGTCATCTTTCTTTGATGGCTACAACCTAGAAAATATTATGTGTCAGTTATTTTTTTCCCTCCATCTTCAAAGATTGTATTGAGGTTGTCAAACGATGCCCACCCTGTCAATTTTTTCACAAAAAGGAATGCACCCACCTTGATCTATTGCATCCCATTGTCGGCATCATCCCCTTTTCCAAATGGGGCATTGATTTTATGTAATGTAATCCTATCTCAGCTAGGGGGAACGGTTATATCATCATTGTCGTTGATTATTTCACTAAATGGGTTGAGGCTATGCCCACATTTCTTAAGGATGTTCGTACTACAACTCTCTTTGTTTTTAACTAGATCATCACTCACTTTGGTGTCCCACAAGCCATTGTCACTTATCACGAATCATATTTTCAAAACTATATGGTGAGTGATTTGCATGTCAAGTTGGGTTTTCTCCATGAAAACTCATCCCATTACTATACTCAAACAAACAGACAAGTTGAATCTATCAACAAAGTACTTAAGACCATGCTTCAATTCATGGTGGGGACAAACATCACCTCTTGGAACTTGCAACTCTTCTCCTCCCTCTAGGCTTACTGCACCTCAGTGAAAACTACAATTGGATTCACTCCATTCCAATTGGTATATGGCGTAGAAGCAATGCTACCAATCGAGTGTGAGATCCCTTCATTGAAACTCACTGTAAGAATCCTTCCTCACACCTATGATGAAGAGGAACAATTCCTATATTTCACTAAGTTGGACGAAACACGTCACTATCTTGATTTCATCAATGAGATGTATAAAAAATGAATGAAGAGTCAATATGATAAATCCGTTCAACCCTATACTTTCACAAAAGCAGACCTAGTCCTTGTTTATAACCAAGCTCATGATAAGATAAGGACTGGAAAGTTAGAACCTTTGTGGAATGAACCCTATATCTGAAAATGTGTATTACATAGAGGTTCCTACGAGATAGTTGAATACGATGGAATATCTGTCGGTGAGCCCCGAAATGGGATTTACCTCAAGAAGTACTATGCATAGAACATCTGGCATGTGTGCTTTGTACACTATTGTACTATATTTTTGGATTTGGTGTGTCTTTTCTCTTGTGTGTACGATTTTTCTTTTAGTCTCTTATACTTTGTCTTGTGATTGCGTGCGAAAATGAAATATTCCTTTCCCATGTTTGTCGGGTTTGTGGATGGCGCTAGTCGACACACCCAGAACATCACTTTTGCATCTTGGGTAATTTACCACTATGATGAGTTGCTGAGTTTAGGAGGAATCTTCCTAGGATTGACAACCAATAATGTGGTAGAATAGCATGGCGTCATCGAAATTTTAACCGAAGCCTTCTCTCTAGGTATATCTCATCTGATCATCAACCTAGATTCTCAACTCGTGTTTTGTCAGCTTAATCGATCTTACATCGTTCACAACCTTGTCCTATTACGTTTCCACCTAATAGTTCATTGTCTCGAAAGAGTTTTTGAATTTATACAATACAGACATATTTTGAGAGAGCTCAACACAACGCCAGATTCATTAGCAAATTATATTTTGGATCGATATCTTATGCATAGATAAAAATTTTAAAGAAAATGAATCACATGTACATTAAAAAACATCACATAAGATAAACTATAACATCATAGGAACCAAAAAATTCACATATATATATATATATATATATATATATATAATGAGTGATAGAAAAAGTTTGTTTACATAAAAAAGTACGTAATAGGGAAAAATCTGGGGCCTCATGCCCATGATATCATCATGAAAGACTACAAAATATATGGAGGATCCTAGTCCTCTTGTAGCACGTTGTGCTCCAAGAAGAACATTATTGAATGAGACACTCATCAGAGCAAGTGGTTCAAACTCTCAAGAACCCCTATTGTATGCCTATGTAGATGAAGAGGTACATCTCACCTCCTGAGAGTTGGCACACCCATAGTCAGACCTCAAAGGTTCATATCAACCTCCCGAAATCCTCCCACTACAATCCCATGCTCCACTACTATCTGAAAGTCCCCATGATACCCTAGTGTTGGCATCTCTTCCAGACATGATGCGCCTCTGTCTACATGATCAAACAAAACATCCTTTAGATCCCTCTTTGTACACATAAAAAATAATATAAAATAAAAAATAAAAAATATGTGACAAGGTTTATTTTTGTACCTGACACATCCCATTGAATCTCCTATGGGAGAACTAAGTATACACTACCCTTAAAATCTAGTCCAGCATATGGAAAATACTCAATAAAAATTAGCTTCCTCCTCTATCAAGAAAAGAAATCAACTATAAACTTTAACAGTGAGGCATCATTCCCCAATCTCGGGGATGAACTAGTCCATCTCTCCATCTGTGGCTTGGTTGTTGGTCATGATATCAATGCAACCTACAACTACATCTAGGGTATTCGGTCCAAAAATAATGAAAATAAGAAACAGTCCTATCTGAACTACTTCTACCTTCTGATCCCGCACTTTGTGATTTGTTCCTTCACATAAGGAACCCCATACTTTTGTTAAATAATATGGGCTCCACACATTGTAGAGCATATGACATTTGATATTTTGAAGATAGGTGAGAACTAGTACTACCTTCTAAGTTGGTAATGGAAAATAGAATCAATTTCAATGCCAAATCCCTCGCATCCTTGATCATGATTCATCCACCGACTAATCGAGATCCTGGAATACAGTGGTCAGCCAAATATACCTCGGTGGGCTGAGGAGTTTCTTGATGCCTAGAAAGAAGGATAGGAGCCCCTCTCCTTGAGAGTTCGGTTAAAAAATACACATCATCAAGCTTAATTTTGAGCATATGTGGCCCAATACGAAATGAATTTTCAACATCATCCCATAATTCGATCAGGTACTCAAGTAACAATACTTCTTTCCTCATTTTATGTAGTTTGAAGTACTTAATGAGACCGCAATTTCTCAAAGAATGCCTTTCTTAAGGGTTGTTCAAAGCGACGATATCATCGAAATAATGTTCAGTTTCCTTCCATTCAATCATGGCTATGATCCATGAAAACTGCAAATACAACCATTAAAATTTATTTAGTCAACTTTTTATGGAAAAAAATTGTGTATTTCTAGCCTAAAATGAAACAAATTTTTTGGTTATGCATCAACACACCCCTAAGCTTATTCATAGAGCGCTAGCACTGCTTGGGTACATGCACTAGGGTGTTGAAATCTCGATCAGTGCTCCCCTCATCCCTTTGAGAGAGAATCAATCTAGTTTGGTGCCTAGGGCTTCCTAAGGAGCCCAGAACACCCTAAAAATGAGCTAAAACACAATTTTAAACCTTGAAAAATGATTGAAATGGCAAGGTGAAAAACTTGGTCCAGACAGAATTAGAAACGATCGATCACAGCTCCTGTACTCACAACTTGAAAATATCCCTCCAAAGGTTGAAAATTCCAAAGCTAGAAGAAATTGGTGAAAAATCAAATGGTAGATGAAATTTATAAACCTATTTCACTATTATAGGGTTGCGTTTTTTCTAGTATAAAGTTTTTCTTGGGTTTTTTAATTTTTTTGAGGAGTCACTAATACCCTGATCTCAAAATTGTCTATATTTGTAGGCTTCTAAGAAGTATATTTTCTTCGATAACCTTGTAACACTGATGAGAAAAATATTTGTTGTTTATCGCGCTCGAACAAACATGAGAATGTAACCGAGTAAACTTTTATCACTTTTTTGGACTCGTAAAGGTTACACGAATAAGGAAACCCTTGGAGTCTCCTTTAAGATCTTTTCAAGCTCTCTAAACATGAAAATATTTTCGAGTGATCTTGCTTCCTTTCACACTCGCTTAAAAGATTTTGAAAGGGCATCTCCAGAGTATCATTTTATCTCTTTTTCAGACTTCAAAGACTAAAATTATGAAAAAGGACAACCCTAGAGTTGCCTTTAATTTATTTTCAGATTCTATGAACATGAAAATCCACCAAGTTTTCCTTCTCTGGACTCATTAAAATCACACATTGAAGGGACCATATGGGGCTGAACCCTTACTTATTCTAGTTCATTAAACAAAGGAAGAGAGACTTGCCGAAGGTGAGTTATACCGAAAATGTGTTATCCGCCTTGATCTCGTAAAAACAGAAAGAGGTACTCGTCTATCTAGATGGGGGAAAATTTGAAGGAAGAAAGCCAAGCTTTCTTTTAGAATTGTCACAAGTCACTCTTGCAGTTTCCCTTGAACACGACACATTTTTTTTACCTGCATCTTGAAAAATTGGATAACCTGCTGAACCTCTGCACTGAACCAATCCCCTGAGTATTTTCACTCCTTTGGGTCACCCAATGAATGTCACAGTATCCACTACGTTATGTTTTGGTTCATCCTATGTTTATTCTTCCAATTCATGTCATGCCTCAGTGTTCAAGGGAAGTATCTTCCTTTAGAGTCAATCGTCACAAATTTCTAGTTTCAATACCCGTGTTAGTCCATACTCATTTTATTTACCATCTTCCATCTCTATGTCAGTTTTGTGTCATTGGTGGGGGATACATCAAGGCCCTCCTTTGGAGAGTCTTTTCCTAAAAACTTCAAGACATCATCCATGAATTCGACTTAGAAGCCAATTAGTACCTTGGGACCTGCATGCCTCAATGGAAGGCCTCCTCGCCTTTGACAGTGGGTTTACATCATTGAAATCTGATTAGATGACTCCATGAATGTTCGACTTTAGATCATCTATTCACATTTGTTGCATTATACTAGAGTACATTGGGAGTCATTGACATCACTGGTGATTTCCCTCACGCTTGTTAACAATTTACCTCATTGACCGATAATCAAGTGGTTTCTAAAATCTTTGACATCAAAACACTTATTCGCATGGATATATTCATATTACATCAAGATTGGTATGAAGACCCTGGGTTGATATTTCACTTTGTTATCTTCTTTCCCATGATGTGAAGGAGATATTTTGAGCATGATAATTTGTATTAGTTTGTGGCTATGTTTTATCATCTCATAGATCCACTTTGTATTTATCGTGGCTACGATTGGTTCATGTCATGGAGGTATATATCCACATTGTATCTTTGGTGGCTATACGCTTAGGTAGTATCATCATGGATCTGCAATGTATTTGTTGGAGGCCATACCTTAAGTCCTTTATCACTCAAGAATAGGTATACCTTCCTTGGGTTTGAAACATATGATAACATTTGTTTTATAGTTTTTTTCACTTTCTACTAGGTTCTCCAACTCCATACCCTTGATTCAAAAATCTACAAAGCACTTTAGTCATCATCTTTCATCTTCTGACCTCGCACTTTGGGGGGAAATCTATTACACGTCAAAATTCCTCACTTCGATAATGTCCCATTTGTTATTGTTTTCATAGCATTAGGTTAATAATGAAGTTCATTCCATTTTAATAACTAACCATAACCATATATGCTACAGTAACCAAGATCACGTGAAGATGTACCATGCAAAAGAACACAATATGTATCCTGGGAAACCCTTCTCAAACAAGGGAGAAAAACAAAATCAAATCCTTTGCTATAATATTCAAGATAAAGGCCTTTACCACCAAGAATATCCTAGGACATAAGAGGGTTCACAAAACCTATAAATACTAGTGCCCAAGAGACGTGCACAATCTTTGACCAAGAAGTGTGCTTGCTGAAATTTCGAAAACTTACAAGTGAGTGTGTGTATACAAATGAGATATTTCCTCTTACTTATATTAGACTTGTCCTATCAACTGACGTGTCTATTGGCACAATAGACATATTCATTGTTTATTATTATAATAATTAATATTAATATTAATATTAATTATCTTTTACAGTTTATCTTTAGACACAATAAGATAGGGCCAACCTGTACCCTTTACACAATAACTAGAGTTATAGGTAGGTTTGAATCTTGAACAATATATATAGCAAAGGATATGATACACCCACTAGTGCTCATCCACTAGGGTCCACATCCATAGGGATGCCATAGGCCTAAGTCACTGCATTACATAGATGAGCTAGGTCCTCTCACATGCACTTATGCTCATCCATAGTCACGTCTTCTCTACAGATCTTCTTTCCCACTTCCACGAATAGAAGGATCATCTGGAGTCTTCACATCAACTCTGTTGCTTATTCAAAGGAGGCCATCACATCATATTCATTCTTATTCTCATGATGATGTGCCCAACGATTTTCAGGATTTACCTAACTCAACAGATCACTCTTACATCGGATAATCACCTAGAGTTCTTCTCTCTCACGTCATGGAGGAGGCCATATACATTCCTAGCCCCTGTCCCAGGCTAGAACCATGAACCCTTTATTAGGGGCTTTCTCTCAGGTTTGTAAGATGAGAGTAAGACTTCACATAGCTGCTATATTCCACATCTCATAGGTTTGTAGGCTGGAGGATGTCCCCTATAGATGCATTCATTAACACTCTCTCTCAGCTAGGGAGGCATTCTCCATCAAGCCAAGTCTTATACCAATGTACTTTGATTTTTTTTTTTGGCTAAGGTTATCCATACTCCCTCTTAACTCGGAAGGAGTTCTTCACCAAGTAAATGTTTACAGTTTGATTAGGTGTGGGAAGGTACTGAAAGTATACAATCTTTCTTCTGTACCATATCTCTAATGTGAAGTTATTTCATCTCGTCGTGTTTTGAACCATCAGGAGACACTGGAATCTCAAGGATCTTTACACACGACTCTTAGTTATCATCATAGGATCCATCTCATGGTCAAGTAAATTTTTCAAAAGTTTGTGAAGCCACGTTGATTCACACACTCACTTCTATATATACTCTTTCTCTGGTGCACGCAAGGCCACCGATTTTTTTTCCTACTGTTTCAGGAAACCCTGGAAGACTTAAAGGTATAACATCAATTAGATGTGCTCTTCCGGTCCACTATACTTTCTTCTCAATCTGAATCGTCATATTTTTCAAAGTCAAGTTCACACTGGAGGCATATCTCATATCATATCCAACTGTGTCTTAATACATGTTTTTTCGTTTCCTAGTGAGTCTATCTCAGTTGACTCATCACATTCACTGTATGGCGTGAATCAAGTATGGTGTTGAATCTATACATGAATGATCCAATCAACTATGGATTAGTCTCATCTGAATCATCATCAATCTTCTTCTTTAAATCCATCATGGTGGATTTGCATCCTGTCACACTTCTTTAATATTCCCATTGTATTTTCCTTGAATCGGGAAAATTTCATTGGTCCTCTATCATACTTCTTGTCCCAATAAGTAGTGTATCGTACTCAAATCCTTTATGAAAATTATAATTCAATGCTTTCTTGTTTTCAACAACAAGGATTTTTGAGTAAGTCATCAGGATCAGGTTCTTGTCACCAACACTGTATAGGTTTTGGATCAGCAACACTCTTGCTAAAATCCAAACTCATCAACAATCTATATATCTAATATAGTTTCCAACTCATGAAAGGTGGTACAGATGGAAGTGAATTGGTTCACTGGGTCAAGTGTCTTATCATGTACAACTCCCTCTGTTTATGAGAAACCTCTGGCCATAGACCTCATTTTGAATTTCTCGACACTACCATCAGTTATATGCTTGATATTATAGATGCACTTGGAAGTTATTACTGACTTCCCCTTAAGGTTCCAGAATAATATCTTATGCATCATTATTTAATATGTATTGGTATTCTTCTGTTATGACATCTTTCCATACAGGTTATGTTGTTTCTTCTCTAAGACAAAGAGTCTCAACATCGATGAAGTGGCTCATGACTGAAGGATAGCTCTCAAAATCTCTCTTTGCTTTCTCGAAATGTGCCTTGAGAATCTTGTATGTTTCTCTTTTTCTAGTAGAGTGAGTTTAGGTAGGCCTTTTATGCCCTACTGCAATAAATATAAACATATCAACTGGAGCAACTGGAATAATGTCTTTCTCACTCTAGAATGTTGGAGGGGGAGAAGGTATAGTCTTACTTTCAATCTCCATTTAATGTTCTCTGGATATTTTAAAGATTATCTCTTCTACAAGGACAACGTTTCTACTTGTCTCAATCTCTATCTCAACATGGATGTCGATCTAGAATGTCTTTGAATATTCATTATATCCTTTCTTTCTAAAAGATCTAGCTTGGACTTCTTCTCTTTGGGTACATGAAGATACACTAGGCACCCAAATAACCTAAAGTGTTCAATTTCAGGCTTCACTCTAGTGAAGGCTTCTATTCTGGTGAAGAATCTTGTTATGAACATATACTGCTTCATGCATGCTTTTTCCCATGAAATCATAGAAAGATCTTGATCATGCATTATTGCATTATTTGTCTCAAGGATGGTTCTATTCTTCCTCTTTCTCAAATAGTTTTGACTCCCTCTGAAGGATAAGCATCTTCCTTTGTTCTTGTCCTGTCTGGAACAAGAAAACAAGAGGAACCAAAACAAGAATATCTCCTAAAGGAGAATAATGAGTACATCTCTAGAATCAAAACAATTTTAAGGATTTTTATCACAGCTAAAACACCTATTTGTAATGTAGAAAACTTTAGTAATATAAGTTAGAGGAATTAAAATTAAAAAAATCAAACCTAGAGTCTTCACTTCCAGTGTGTTTCTTTTCTTCCAAGTCTCCTTCACTCAAGATAACAAGTGCTTTCTTCAACCTGTCTTTTGTACTAGGAAAATATTCTGTCTTGACAGAAGGTTGGGTTAGAGAAAAAACTCTATAATCTCAACTTTAATCCATCTAATATCTTGAATTTAATTTTGACCAAAGGTTAGTATGATAGTAATAGCTTCAACATGCAACCTAGATCAGATAAATGTCATAACAAATAGATGCATGCCAGAATAATCAAACCTAGGTTGCATTATTCTTCTGAATGTGTTGGATCTTGAGATCCTTATGGATCTATGACAAGAGATCCATTATCCTACAAATACCCTTTAAATATTAACAGTTTAAACATATGTGAGTACATACCTCTCATATCATTTGTAGGTAGTGGCACCATCTGGTATTAGCGGTAATATTTACCAACTTCTTAAAAGAATTCAAGGGTGACTGCAACTGGTACAACAAATGATACCTAAACTGATACTGCAACTACAATTGATACTACAACTGATTCTAAAGTTGTAACTGCAACTGCAACTTAGGGTTTTATGAGGAAACCCTAATTTTTCAAAATTCAAATTTTGAAATTCTGATCCAAGGGATAGATGCACTGAGTTGAGGCGAGTAAGCTGGTGTATTCATATTTTTGAAAATCCAAAATTTACCCCCTCAAACTTGACCAACGGATTTATGGACTGGTGCTTCTAGTTTTCTGGTACTTCTAGTTTTCTGGTACTTCTGGTACTCTGGTACTTCTGGTTTTCTGGTACTTTGTGAAAACTAGGGTTTCACTTTCCGGGAGATCTACCCACTGAAAAGGTGCATTGAAGGTTCCAAAGAGTTCTTTGTGTTAGGGCGCACTTTTCTAGATGGTTTTGAGGCTGAAAATCGTCTTCAATAAAAATCCCTAATTTTCATGTACAACAACATTGACGTTTTTCCTTTTACTTGTGAAGAATTATTGTTAGACTTGCTTGTGCAATGGGTTCTTTCATGACCTGTGCTCTATTAACATGTTATTGTTTTCATATAATTAGGTTAAGCATGCAGTTCATTCCATTTTAATAATTAACCATAACCATTTTGCTGCAGTAACCAAGATCACATGTAGATGCACCATGCATAAGACCACAAGATGTATCCTGAGAAACCCTTCTCAAACAAGGGAGAAAATCCTAGCCAAATCCTTTTCTATAATATTCAAGAGAAATACCTTTACCACCAAGAATATCCTATCACACAAGAGGGTGCACAAAACCTAGAAACTCTAGCACCCAAGAGAGGTGTGCAATCTTTGACCAAGAAGTGTACTTGTTGAAATTTCCAAAAACTTACAAGTGAGTATGTGTCTACAAATGAGAGATATACTCTTACTTATATTAGACTTGTCCTATCAACTAAAGATTCTATTGGCACAATACGTCTGAATTCACTGAGACATATTAATTGTTTATTATTATAATAATTAATATTAATTATCTTTTGCACCTTATCTTTAGACACAATAAGAGAGGGCCAACCTGTACCCTTTACACAATAACTAGGGTTACAGGTAGGTCTGACTCTTGAACAATATATATAGCAAAGGATATGATACACCCACTAGTGCTCATCCACTAGGGGCCACATCCATAAGGATTCCATAGACCTGAGTCACTGCATTACACATATGAGCTAGGTCCTTACATGTTCACTTATGCTCATCCATAGTCACGTCTACTCTACAGATCGTCTTTCCCATTGCCACCAACATGAGGATCATCTGGAGTCTTCACATCAACTTTGTTGCTTATTCATAGGAGGCCATCACATCATCTTCATTATTATTCTCGTGATGATGTGACCAGTGCTTTTTAGGATTTCCCTAACTCAACAGATCGCTCTTACATCGGATAATCATCTAGATTTATTCTATATCATGTCATGGAGGAGGCCATATACATTCCTAGCCCCTATCCCAGGCTGGAACCACAAACCCTTTATTAGGTGCTTTCTCTCAGGTTTGTAAGCTGAGAGTAAAACTTCACATAGCTTTTATATTCCACATCTCATAAGTTTGTAGGCTGGAGGATGTCTCCTATAGTTGCATTCATTAACACCATTATCATTATCATAAGTGTCACAAGTGTTGCACTTTTGTCATAAGTGTCGCAAATATTATATTTTCATCCTGCATATGTCGCATTGAATATGACACCATAAGAACACTTGATACACCCTCTAAGACATGTTAGAATAGGAAAAAACATCATTTTTCAATCTTACACAATATTTTTCCTTGAAGAATGATCATATTAAATGAAGTTTTGGAGATCAACGCTCCCCTGCTCACATGCAGGGAGTGCTAGCACTTCTTGTCCACTTAGTAGGGAGCGCTACAACGCTCTGTTGCCAGCTTTGAGGGAGCATCAATTGGTTAAGAGAATCTTGGGAAGAAATCCCCCTTATCTCTAAGGACAACTAGAAATGATCCAAGTTGATTTGGCTTGAATCCAAGTTTTAGGTTGTATCTAAAGGAGATACCACAACTGATGGAGTCATATCCTCAAATTTTTCCAAAGATAGCTAATGTGGTTAAGCCTCTCAAAGCCTATAAAAGGAGGCATTATCATGGTGAAAAAGAGGAGAATATCATAACAAATTATTGTCATTCTGATCATGGATCTTTCAAGCAAGGGGTTGGACAAGGAGGAATTGGAGAGGCTATTGCATCTGCATCTATAGATTGTAAGTGCCTTGTAATGTTCTCATTAATATATGCTTGGCCTGTTTCCTTGAATTTTGTGTATGATTTCATAGTCTTGTCTTTTCTTGATAAATCTAGCTTAGGCTAATCTTGGTAGAATAGGAAGAATGAATTGTATTTGTTGTCTATTGAATTGCAGATCTCATTAGAGGGCCTGAATATCTAGTTCATCCTGGAATAAACAAGGACAAGATTTAGAAAAAGGTACATCATACTTTCTTCCTTTTTTTCCTTTGACTAGATTATCTACATTTAAAGAAATGTCAATGTCCCATGTTAGCATCTTTCTATCTTGGTCATAAGGGTATAGGATCCAAGAGGAAATTCACTTGTTCGCAGGGGAATTTTCCTACAAAAATAGGCGCATCCTCACGTGGGACAACATCCTCAAAAAATTATCCTCTGGCCCCTCGAGATGTGTTCTCTGCAACAACAACAACAACAAAGAATCCGGTGTTTTCCGCATAACATAACTGTCAAGTTCAGAGCACATTGATTGAGTCTTATTGCTATTCATACTGAGCAGAGCATTCCCTTTGTTATTCCTATGGATTTAGTCAGGCAAGATATCACGTTGGAGTAAGGAGGGGACTCATGCTCATGAAGGCATCAAAACCCCATAATTCTAGGTTACATGGTTTCTTATTCTCTTTGGCTTAAGGACCAGACCCATATAGGTGTAGACCAATTGATTTAATTATAACACCAGTAGCAGGAGAGAAAGCATCTCGCCTAGTATCTTTTCTATCTTGATAGCCTGCAACGCCCCCATAGATTATCTACTTAACAATTTCACCTTATCGAACAATTTATCAGACAAAGCAACGATTCTCTGCATGATTTCTGATCGCATTCATGGTGATATCACACAGACCCTCAAAAATTGGGCTGAGAGTCCATATCATAACCCAATTCTAAACCACCTTTGGTAGTTTCTCCCAGGCTTCCTAGTTTGGAATATTTGGAAAGTGTGCAACTGACACATTTTTGAACATAAATCTTCCTCTGAGGACTCCCTTTGGACAATCCACAAAAAAAACTTCTAGAGACAATCCTTCTCCACTATTGGTCTGACCGTGACTTCAACGCTCTGACTAATGAAGAATTACTCCTTTAGTACTGGGGAATCCACCCTGAAACTCTTGGGACCCCCCTTCCTTAGAACCCTGCACGAGATGCCCCCATAGTTTAGATCACTAGTGCCCACCTCCCTTTGGTTTCCTTAAACTCAATTTCAATGATGCCTCAAAAGGTAATCCTGGGCCTGCAGGTTTTGGAGGTGTTTTCAGAAATAACAAGGGGGAAATTGTTTGTCTTTATCATGGGAACATCAGGAATCACAAAAACAATGCAAAATAACTCTCGGGTCTCCTCCATGGTTTCCGAATCACCAAGAAGCATGCACTCTTTCCTATTTTAATTGAAGGTGATTCTATTCTTATCATCTCTCTAGATATCCACATGAAAAATGGATCTCACAGATCAAAATTCTCTCCTAGATACTCCTTGGACCAGGACCTTCATCATCTTGCTCAGCTCATGGATCATGGGGACTCCATCTCCTTCCTCTACGTCTTGTTGAAAATTCAACAAGAAACATGTGTCTAATTTACTTTTCCCTTAAATAAATTGGGCAATAAATATTAATCTATTATCTCATAATTACTTGAAATAATTAACTGAAATGGAAAATCAGTTAACTATGGGAAATTCGAGTTCAAAGGTTGGCTGGTAAGACATGGAGGTGACTTGAAGTTGTAACAAAGCTATAAGTGTAGTTAAGTGAGTTAATCACATTTGTATTGGTTGTAACTAAACTTGCACTAGTGAGAGATCAATGAATTAATTATTAATTAATTCATAATCGGAAAACTCACTTGCAACTAGAGATTCACCACGGTTAACTACATGCAGGTCAAATCCAGTGGAGACCTAGTTGAGATAATAGGTGAAAGGGACAGTTTGGCTATTAGTTGTGATTTGAGTGAAGTGCACTCATGCAATCACACATGCAGTGGATATTCTCATGAGCATGTGCAAACTAGGAAATTCAAATTCATTGTGAGAATTCTAATTGCAGGGATTGCACAGAGGAGGCAGGTTGTCTAGAGACAGAATTGGCACATGTATTTATTGAGTTTTGTATGATAGTGTGAGACGATTGTATTGTACTGAGAGCTCTTGGATTAGAGTTTTGTATGAGATTGTTTCATGATCCATGATATACATAATATATGATAATGGGGTTTTTATCTTTATGCTTTCCCAAAAAAACTTCGATGTTATGTGTTCTTGATATTTCAATTTGTGATCTTGGTTTAATTTTTCACAAGAATAATAGTAGAAGCGATTATGTATTTAAGAGTGTCATATAATTGTTAGATCAAGAGAATCACAAAAAATACTTAATTTGTATTGAAATTTCTACATGGTATCAAAGCCACGAAGCTATGGAAGTGAGGTACAAAAATAATGGTATTTTCGCAACTCCCATCTCTAGCAGGGTGCGAACCTTTGTACTGATTCTTGGCTACTCAAAGGAGAGGTGAAAACCTCCCTCACCCCACTGTGCATTATAGTGTGAAGTCCCTCCAAGATTTTGTAGGCTAGACACAGGTGAGGTGCGAACTTCCCTTAGGCTAGACACATGTGAGGTGTGAACATCCCAAGGAAAGAGGGATTCCAGCAGTTGAGTTTGTGGTTGGATAACATTCGAAGTTGCAGAAGGAATTTCTTGGTGCTACAGTTGATTCAAGATCGAAATGGATTTCAATGGCTTGAGGTTGGAGTATGCACTTGAGGGAAACTCAAACTACATTGCTTAGAAGGATAGGATGGAAGCAGTACTCGAAGACAATGGATTGAAGGAATACATTGGCAAAGATGTTCCTAAGCCGGATGCGAAAGACACTGCAAATATTGATGCATGGCAAAAGAAAGTGTCAAAGGTGAGGAGGATTTTATTGGTGGGAGTACGAGACCATATTATCTCAAGTCTCCATGGGAAAACCACACCACATGAAATGTGGAAGGTTTTGATGGATTTGTTCCAAAACAACAACGACCATAGGAAATTGGTGCTCAAAGATAAACTCAGGAAGATCAAGATGTAGAAGGGAGACACCTTTCCAAAATATATCATGAATTTTGTCCAATGTCAGGATGAGCTTGGAAGTGTGGGAATAATAGTTGCTGCTAATGATTTGGTGAGATTGGTGCTCCTAGGAATTCCCAAGAGTTGGCACAGTTATCAAGACTCTGTAAATGGAAGGGAAACATTCCCAGATTGGGAACAACTATGGTTGGATCTAGTGTAGGAGGAGTTCAGGAAGAACACCAGAGATGGATCTTCATCAAAGCGTGATGATGAAGAGGATTGTGCTTTGAATGCCAAGGAAAGGAAAGGGAAAGGGAATAAATTCCATTCAAAATCTGAGTCTAAAGTCAAGAAGCTAGATTTTTCCAAAGTGAAGTGTTTTCACTGTCACGAACATGGGCATCTCACTACTAACTATCTGCAGAAGAGGAAGAACAAGATGGTTTCTAGAGTTGCAACTGGTGAGGCTCTTGTCTCGCAATTTGAACTTAACTTCTCTTTGATCACATGCATGGCTTCAATTGCATCAGGATCGGTGTGGTATTTGGATAGTGGTGCTTCCTACCACATGACGGGAGATCAAGAGTCTTTCAGTGACTTGGAGGAGAAAGATCTCATAATTCATATAGAGATGGGAAAAGATGGACAATACAGTGTGACTGGTATTGGTACCATTGCCTTGCAAAGGGATTCAGGTAAACCATTTCAATTGAAAAATGTTATGCCTGTTCCAGGTCTGAAGAAAAACTTGGTCTCAGTCGCAATGTTGGAGGACTGAGG
>JASDQU010374105.1:26186-44868 GCA_032191745.1 Picea mariana | reverse complement strand
AGTAAATGCTACATCAAGAATAATGATGATCATCTGGAAAAATTTGACAGTAGAGCTGATGAAGGTATCTTCTTAGGATATGCAATGAACAGTAAAGGATACAGATGCTTTAACAAAAGACTGCATAAATTAGTAGACTGTATTGATGTTCGAATTGATGAAGAAGCTCCTATAAAAGGTAAATAGAGAATAAGCACTAATCCATATGAAAAAGATGATGAAAATAATGAAAATAAAGAACAACAAATCTCAGAGTCACAAGAATATGATGAATCGGGTAGAGAAGAGACACCCAGACAAGAAGAGTTAGGACAACAATCAACATCAAATCCTTCCTCCATAATTACTCAAAAGAATCATCCTAATAGTCAAATAATTGGTGAGAAGACAAATGTGTACAATTCAGGAGAAGGATAATCAAAGACACCGAGCAATCCCATATAGCCTTCATATCCATAGTGGAACCTACAAACTTTAATGAAGACGGTAAAGATCTAAATTGGTTAAAATCAATGAATGATGAACTAGACCAGATTGAAAAGAATGATACTTGGGAACTCGTTCCTAGGCCAATAAATAAAAATGTAATAGGATCCAAATGGGTCTACAAAACAAGATGAATGAGAAAGGAAATATTGTAAGAAATAAGGCTAGATTGGTCTGCAAAGGATATGCTCAAATAGAAGGAATGGATTTTGATGAAACATTTGCGCCCGTAGCAAGGTTAGAAGCTATTAGAATGTTTCTTTCCCATGCTTGTCATAAACAATTTAAATTCTATCAAATGGATGTCAAGTCATCTTTTATAAATGGATATCTAAAAGAAGAAGTCTATATGGAACAACCAAAGGGTTTCCAACTGTTAGATAACCCTAACTTTGTCTGGAAGCTGAAGAAATCCTTATATGGGTTGAAATAGGCTCCTCGTGCTTGGTATTATAGACTCTATAAGTATCTTCAAGACAAAGGGTTCAAGAGAGGAACAATTGACACAAAACTATATATAAAAACAAAGGGTAATGATTTTCTCATTGTGTTGGTATATGTAGATGACATCATCTTCGGAAGAAATAATGCTTCATTGGTACAATGGTTTACTGCTGCCATGCAGTTTGAATTTGAAATGTCTATGATAGGGGAACTGTCATTTTTCTTGGTCTGCAAATTACTTAGAGTTTTGAAGGAATATTTCTTTCTTAGGAGAAATATATAAGAGAACTGTTGAAAAGGTTTCAAATGGAAGATTATACACCTATGAGCACACCTATGGCCAGTGGATGCAAGTTAAGCAAGGATGATGACTCACTTGATGTTGATCAGAGTTCATATAGGTCTATGATAGGCATCCTATTGTACATCACAACATCTCGTCCAGACATAATGGATGTTGTTGGAATGGTAGGAACGTATCAGGATGCACCTAAACAAAGTCATTTGTTAGCTGTCAAATTAATATTCAGATACTTGAAAGGAACCATGAACTATTTTCTATGGTATCCTAGGCATCAAAATTTTCAACTATCAGTCTATTCAGATGTTGATTGGGCTAACTACATGGATGAAAGGAAAAGCACGACTGGAGGTGCATTCTTCTTAGGAGATTCTCTTGTAGCATGGTTGAGAAAGAAGCAAGGTTCCATTTCCTTATCGATTACATAAGTTGAATACATTGCATCTACCACTTGTTGTACCCAAGTTTTATGAATGATTCAGACACTTGCAAACTTGGAGGTAAATTATAATGCACCGATCCCAATTCATTGTGATAATAATAGTGCCATTAGTTTGTCAAAGTATCATGTATTTCACTCCAAGACCAAGAATATACCCATCAAGTATCACTTATTGAGGGAACATGTAACCAACACTATTGTTTATTTGCATTATATTCCATCCAAAGATTAGATTGCTGATATCTTCACTAAACTGCTTGCAAAATCTCAGTTTGAGTATCTACGCCAGAAGTTGGGTGTGACCCTATTATCAAGTTAAAATAATCTATTTGATCAGGGGGAGAGTTCTCCTAGTATTTCTAATTAGGGGGAGCACAGAGTCACTCTCTGTTTTATTTGACATTGATGTCAAAGGGGGAGAGAAAGGTGTTGTCTGTATGCTATAGTTGGAGGTCTAAGAAAAATAGTGCAGCCTTTCAGGGTTTCCATCAATGCCAAAGGGGGCGATTGTTGGCATGTTTATAGGAAGAATGTGTTTGTCATTGATGGCAAGAACAACAGTGAACCAAACCTCGAGAGCACAGAAGATGAGAAATATTAGAAGAGATAGTGTTTTCCATAAGTGCAAATGAGGTCCAAGAGACGGAATCGCAAGAGGAGAAAAGGTCGAGACCCCTGAACACTTAGAAAACCTTATAAGTCAGATAGATCAGAAGCTTAGGAGGAAGAGTGGTAGTGGCTGTTGGATCACTGATCCAGAGGACCAACAACCGTCAGATTGAATTAATGGAAGGATAAGATAAGCAAAGATGGAGAGCCATTGGATTTAATCCAAGGGAAAGTTGTATCACAAAAATATCGATTCGTTGATCTAATATATTGATTAACGAACATCATTCATTTCAGGTCTAAAGATGTGAAGAGGTTACGCTCCAAAGAAATCACTTCGAGAGTTCCTGTTTGAGACTAAAATCCCCGAAGTTTGGAGAGCTGGAGAGATAGAGTAAACGTCAGCCGTTAGATCATTTTAAAGTGGAAGGACATGATAATATATAAAAACAACATATCAGAAAGATCGAGCCGTCAATCTAATAACATGATCGACGAACAACATTTAGTTTCGGTCTAAAATTTGTGAGAAGGTTACTCTTGGGGATTCTCACTTCGGAAGAATTGGCAACTTGAAAAGTCAAAATACGCAAATTCCTGAAGGCTAAAGTCCTGAAGTGAATGAGGATCCATGTCATCAAGACTACATAAGAAAGGACATGTGGTGCAATAAGACAATGACAAGTGTCAAGTTGACTCGGCATTTCAGGTACGTGCAAATCACAAATCTGAGTGACACATGGCAACTACTAGGCTCATGACACATCATCAAGTGACTTAAGTAAGTGACATCACTCCAGGAGTTTTACTTCGGGATATTTACCAACAACACTTTCCCAAATATTTGAGGTCTCGAAGTGGTTTAGGGGTGTCCATCATTGAGGAGGACAGGTGGCGCGAGATCCACAACTTTGGAAGTTTGTGGATGGGGAGAACATGATAATCGTTGAAGACAAATATTGACCATTGATCATAAAGGGGACTATGTGTTAACTGATCTGAGATTTCGGAGAAATATCACTTCAAGTATTTCCAGTTGAGACTTGAGAATTCTGAAGTCTGGAGATGCGAAAGGATCGTGACCGTTGATCCAAAAGGGACACACATAAATGGATTTCTAGCTTTGGGAAAAAGCAAAGGAAGGTTGAAAGGTTGGAAAGTTGAGATTTTCGAACCCCGAATATGTGAAGAGATTGTGACCATTGATTCGAGAAAACCACACGTCATTATATCGTGGACTCTAGGTGAAATTCTCTGGGAGAAAGCAGAGTTTGAGAATCGAGACTCCCGAAGCTTGAAAGGGGAAATCGATCTCGTCCATTGGTTTGGAGGGCCACATGTCACTTAGTCGTTGAGACTAAGGATCACGTGTGGATGGAGGAAAGAAGGAAGGAAAATACAATAGATCGGAGCTAATGATCGAGGGAATCTATCAGAGACTGTGAGATCGACGATCACACCTGATTGTAGGATCAGAAGTTGCTTCAAAGTTAATTTTCTGAGGGTAGGTTGCAATTGAAACCAAGGTATCGGAGAATGGGTACGTGGTAGATGGAGGTAGATTGCAGGGAGAAAAGAGGTTAATCCCAAACCATTGTTGGACGCACCTGGAATCATTCACATACACAAGGACGTAGCCCAAGGTCACATGCGACAGGGGGATAATGAGAAGAGAGCTCGCGCCCGCAATCACGTGGTCATGTGAAGCTTAATCGCCCAAGGTCATATCGAAAAATAGGGAAATAATGCTCGCTAGACCAAGAACGCGAAGCGCCTTTTGAATAGGCATATGGTCATCGCCAGAGGTCAGATGAAGTAATGGACTTAGAAGCCAAATAAGACAAAAAAAATGACTGGTTGTAACTACGAGAGAAGACGAAGAATTTTGACTTACAGAGAAGAAAAACATTCTCAAGATAACTTCCAGAGAAGCAAAAGAACCTTGAATAATGGCCAGATAAGATGAAGAGTTCACATGATGATCATGCATAAGAATCGACGTGTGAAAGACATGCAATATAGAGAAGGGACAAAGTGTCTTTCGTAGAGTGATGCATGTGGGTAGGACGAGATGCAGTGCATAATCTGAAGGGAAGATCCATGGCGTAGTAAAGAGAATGTAGAGGTAGCACAGATCATAAAAAGGCAAAAGAGAAGCTGAACAACATGCATTGTTGAGCACAGGAGGAGAAAGAGCAGAGAATAGAAGCTGAACAATGTTGAATAAGAATAGAGCATAGAAGCTGAAGAAGGCAGAGGAGATATGGAGTTGTAACAGACCATATCAGAGATACAACAACTAAGTAAATTTTTGTAAGATTCATTCAGGGTGGTAGGTTGGTTCTAGAGAGGATTGCAGTCCTCTAAATTCTAGTTGGTGCTATAAGATATTCTGGGAGTAGGTGCTTCCATCTAGTGGGTGCTAGAGAAACCTGGGAGTTAATGCTAGAGAAATCTGAGAGTTGGTGCTCTTTGTAATTTGTATCTCGATATCAGAGGTTGTAGCCTCATATTTGATTGACATCCTAAGAAGAAGAGGTTTTCACCCTTTATGGGTTTTCTCAGGAAAATCAATGGCTCTGTGTATTCTGTGTGATTTATCATTGTATATATACACATGTTAAGTTATTAGCAACACATTAAATAATAATCTAGAAAGAATCAGAAAATAAAAAGAAAAGTTTCAAGATTATATACATAATTGATTCACCCCACCTCTTAGTTATAATTCCAACATGATCCTCCTTTGGCAAGAAACAATTCCATTCATCTACGAAATTTTCTTTTGACTTTTTCACCTATGGTCCTTGTTCATGTATCATATATACTAGATGCAGTTGACTTTCCCTCTATTTGTCCTAATCTTCCCTCACTGAAGGAAGAAATATCTGGCAGGTACCTGTTTGGTTGTACCTCCAGTTGCATGTGCATGTGTTGTTAGTAAGTATACCACATGCACAAGATAGAATGATCCAAAATATCACACAAGTGCAAATCTCAAGTAGAGTATTTTCAAGGCTACAATCAAGACCATCCTAGGATATACTTGTCCCATTGGACTTTAATTAATACACAATTAATACTATCTACTTAGAAATATCTATACTAGCTTGTTTTGGAATGACCTTTCATCGGTCACATAGAAATTACTCTTTTTATCTCATGGGATATGTCCAATACATACTAGTGCAAAACTGAAATAGGCATTATATTATACACCTTAAGTAGCTTTAGAGGTAATGGAAGTCTACCTGAAACTCATTCAATCCTCACAAGGATTTCAAATGGTCTATTTAAAGTACCATGTTTATTGTTTATTATCAAGGAGTTACATGGTGCAGGCCCTATACTTGTAGCATGCATGGCACATCATCTTATTAATGACTTGATTATAAGTCATTGGTGAGTTGAATTAAATATCAGTCTCCATTTAATGTTTTCACTGTGTTGTACTTTACTAAGGTATTGGAGGAATATAAGGCCATATGAGCTCAACATTGAAGATTTTATGCACCCCAAGGTAGGGGGGAAATTTGAGCTTGAATGTCTTATAACCACACTACTTAGTGATGGTATATGGTATGTATTGTAGATAGGTTATCCACTTCAATTGGTTCATTCTTTGAAATTTTCTTATGTCTACACACACAATGAATGCTTATGGTTGGAGTTTTTAAGAGTCTCCTTCCCATGAATGCAATGTTTCCATTTCTTAACAACTTGGATGATCACATAACATTTCTTTGATGTAAATGGAGTATTTTATAATAGCATCACTTAAATTTTTAAAGTGGTGTGCAAGGAGATGCCCATTTTGTAGAAAAATAGCATCGAGAGCATAATTTCAGGTATGAGTCTTAAATGGATAATGTAAATCAAGTAATTATAGGACCAACAAAGAGTTCAGTTTCCATTTGAATTCTTCAAATCCTTGATGTTTTATTGTGTCTTTTCTGAACATGATCTTTGGGGAAATCCCACAAAGTAAAGAGTGGAAAGAGTGTACAACATGGGATAATCCCAACAAAAACCTTTTGTAGAAGTTCACTAAGCCCAAGAAATTATGTAACTTGGTTAGGTTGGTCATGGTGGACCATTCTATGATGATCTATACCTTCTCAGGATATACATGCAATTTGATTTCATCAACAATGATGATGAAGTACCATATGTGCTTCCCAATGAAGTCACGTTTCTCTAGGTTAGCAAAGAGATTTTGGTTTTGCAAAGTGTTCAAATTGGTCATCATGTTCTTCCCATGTACTACTAAAAACCAACACATGATTAATATGAATCACAAATTTAACTATGAAAGGTTGCAGAATGATGCATGAGCATTGGTTTAGTCAAAGGGAATCACCAACCACTCATACAAGTCATCCTTATCTTCAAATGCAGTATTCCAAACATCCCTAGGGTTGGCATGACCTTGGTGGTAGTTAGATTTCAATTTGATTATGGTGTAATTTTCTCCCTTCATTATGTCTACAAGACCATCAATTTAAGGAATGGGGTATTGTTCCCTCATTGTGATCTTGTTGAAGGAGCAATTGTGAATGCATGCACACTACGAACGATCTTTGTTTGACACTAGCATGATCATTCTCGCACATGGTGATGTGTTCAATCAAATGTATCCCTTATGTAAGATACTCTATATTTGTTGGGTATCTCATCATTACAGAGCAATGATTTGTATGGGGTGGTAATACTTCTCTAGGAAATAGGTCGATATGATGTTTTAATTGACAATGGAATGGAATTCTAGGGGGTTTTTAAAAAACATTTATGTATTTCTTCAAAAACATTGATGACTATTTTTGTTGCACAAAGGATGAAACTTGTACAAGGGAAATAGTATTTTGGACAACGATTTGTTAGATAATCAACACGATGAGTTTTTATGCATGACTATTCAATTTACAACATTGTTTTGCATAAATTAAAGAGATCCATCTTATGCTTTACTTCAAGAATGCAAAAAAAAATTCTCTTTTATGTCGAGGACAATGCTCCAAAGGTGTGATTTATAGATTTAATTCCTTTCCCATAGCTATGGTTGTGCTAGTATCACATCACATAGCTCCAATTGTGAATGCATGCACATTAAGAACCATATTTGTTTGACACTAGCACGATCATGCTCGCACATGGTGATGTGTTCAATCAAATGTATCCCTTTTTTAAGACACCATATATTTGTTGGTTATCTCATCATTAGGTAGAAATTATTTGTAATATAAGGTTCGATGGGTAATACTTCTCTAGGAAATAGGTTGATATGATGCTTTAATTGACAATGGTGTGGAATTCTAGAGGTTTTTTAAAATACATTTATGTATTTCTTCAAAAGCATTTATGACTATTTTTGTTGCAAAAGGTGCATGATGGATGAAACTTGTACAAGGCAAATAGTATTGTGGATGACAATTTGTTATATAATCAACAGAATGAGTTTTTTTGTACGACTACTCAATTTACAACATTGTTTTGCAGAAGTTAAAGAGATCCATCTTATTCTTTACTTCAATAATGTGAAAAAAAATTCTCTTTGATGTCGAGGACAATTATTTGAAGGTGTAATTGATAGATTTGGTGCCTTTCAAATAGCTATGGTTGTGATAGCATCACATCACATAGATCCATAGCTGAAACATCACATGTTACTTCATCCTTCTAAAGATCTATCTTATGCTTTACCTTGGGAATGTGAAAAATCTTCTCTTTGGTGTTCAAGGCGAAGCCCCAAAGGAGACTTTTATAGATTATATGTATTTCCCACATGTATCATTGTGCTATCATCACATCACATATCTCCATATGTGCAACAAACCTTGTCACCATTCGTCCTTCCAGGGGTAAATAGTGTATTGAAAGTGCATTGGTGGGTGACATATAGTTCCTTCCCTGAATTGAGCCATTTGATGTTGTTGGGTTATGGGTAGAGTTGGGTAGATAATTTTGGGCCAAAAAAAGATTGAAGAGATCATATTCCTTTGAATCCCATTGTCAATGCTAAAATAAAGAGGGTTTTGTTGAACACACATTTGACTATGAAAGATATTGTATTTCTCTATCCCCAATTCAATTTTTCATGATTAGGGATCCTAGTATATGTGCATTAGGATAACAAGAAAGCTATAGGGTTCAAGTGTAAATAAGGAAAAATATTTTCCCTTGTCATAATATTGTGAAGAAGGAGCACAAATTTGTGCTAAAAGATTCTACAGGAATCAACATTTGTACTTGTCATAGTTGGAAGTCTTATGAGTGTTGCACCACATACCAATGTCCTTATGTTTACTTTATTAACAAATTACTTTTTGATTTTTGTAGTTTTATCTAGGGAACAATGAGCTTTCATCTTCTTTCACTATCTATCATAATTGGTGGTGTTGATGTACTCACTAGAAGCACTGGAGTTGGTTTAGTTTATGCTTCCACTCAAAATTTCTCATGAATATTTGTGCATCCCCAAGTGTGTTAATAGTCAAGGAATCTAGCATCTAAATAATTGTACTGGTGCAAATCATTTTGGTACTTAAGAACTATATTCAATTATTCTTCTCTAATGTTTAGATGATCCATGAGAGTATAGAACTTGTTTGTGTAGTTGTCAACAAAATGATCAAGATGTTGGCACTATTTTTGCAACTTCATGCATTGGTCTTCCTAACATCTCAATATTCTTTGTGTATTTCTTATACGAAGGTTGGAGTAGGTCAGAAGGTTGTGCATGTTTGATTTTGTGTATATCTACAAACAAAATCAAGTATTAAGACTTTTATATAAAAATTGATCACTTGGTAAAGCCTCAACCATGAATAGAAGGTATGTCCTTTTTCCCGTCGACATTTCATTTCACAAGATAATCATTAGGTCTAGGAAAGAAAGTTAGTGTTTTATTAGTTATCTATGGTGAGCTATCAACCCACTCATCGAGGAATCCATTAGTTAGTAATAGTTAAAAATCCCTACAATAGTACTGGTGACTCCATTGGGGAAATTCATAAAATTTATACTTTTTGGGTTGGCTTAGTTGGTTTCTGATAGGATCAACTTTAGATTTGATTGTTGGTGATATATTGTCTCTCAGTAAACACCATTGGTAGGAAATTTAGTGTTGTTTTCAGGCCTAGTTTTTTAGTTTTTGCATCTCTCAAAAAATAAAAATAAATGTCATAGTATGTTAATTATGTCATAGACCTTCAATTGACCCTGGAACTGATGCCATTAGACATAGACTCAATCCTAAGGAAAAATAAGGAGAAAAAACGACACACACTAATTAATCTAGGAGTCAAGCATGCAAACAAACCTTCTCACAAAGAAGTGCTCGTTGGTGATGGAATCCAACATTGCAAGATCGATGCGGGAAGGGGATGAGTTTCGGTAGGTGGGAAAGTTATGTTGACAACTTGCTTAATGAACTAAATCCCTGGTGAAATTTACCTCACCGAGCAGTGGGAAACCCTACAAGGAATGCGAGTGAGTCTAGCCAATGTCAATCCTAGGTACAACACCACCTTCCATGTGTTGTCACCTAGGGTAGGAAGTCTAAAATATTATGTCCTCTATGGTACCACATACTATACCAAAGAGGATGGGGGGGAATAAAAAATATACACTAATAGCAACAAAGAAGGGTTGATTACTCTGTCGGCCCCAATGCGACCTCATTCTTTACCCTTGTGTTAGAAGGGCTTCCCAAATTCAGTGATATAGCAACTGGATTTCACTCCCTAACTCAAAGATTTATCTTTATTTAGCAGCTTTGGAAAGTTATTCTCACAATACTATTCCAAATCTCTACACCTAAGCTAATATGGGTTTCAAGTGTTGATTATTTGGGTTGGTTGTCATTGATGTCAACCCTTGAAGAACGTCCGGTAGAAAATTCTGGTAGCACAAAGGTTTGGGTAATGGACCCAAGTTTGTTTGATGTATAATGGTATGTGTTTTGATATATTTTAAGGTAGCACTATTCTATATGGATAGTACATTTCATGCCATTTCCGATGGTATGTGGAACATCACATAACTCCTCACGGTTAGAGAGTTATAGCCATGTGAAGTTGGAGAACCCTCATGAGTCATCTAGAAGCCCCAAAAGGTCAAAGTAGTCAAAGTGGTTGCAAAAAAAAAATTGTTTAAATAATAAAGTTAATGGAGAAACTAATAAGTGGAAAATTTATTAGAAGTGGGTTAGCCCTAAAATAAGGAAAGTGGTTTAAGATGGTTAGAAGGTAACCCCTTCAGGAAGCTACATAAAAGTATAAATAAGAGGCAATGGTCTCTCATTTTAATTACACTTGAGAATATTGAATATCTACAAGTGACTGAGGTAAACAAATGATATCTAAGGCGAATTTTAGAGGGAAGGTGAAATAAATAAGGCCAAAATTGAAGGGAGGGTAAATTCTTTTGATGATTCTTTCTAAGGTATGTTATTTACAGGTCATCTCACCATTTTCACAATAATTTTTTTTCTAGAATTATTTAGACCGCTAAATATGGAGGTCATTGTGGAAACATATCTAATTAGTTGTGATAAACATTTTATCTTGTGGGTCGTTGTATTTTTGGAGTTAAACTCCGTGGAAAATAGGGTATGTGGCTAGTCTCGAAACTAGTCTAAAATAGGTGTTTCGGGTAAAAACGTCATAACTTCTTCATAACAGATACAAATTCATTAAGAAAAATTGTATTGGTTAGAGTACATTCTGTAGTATTCTTTGTACCATTTTCATGTCCATACAACAAATATTTCATGCGAGGCATGCTCTACAAGTTTTCTCTCTAGAATAAACCAGAATTCAACAAGGTATGTCATTTTTTCTATAACACCTTTTCTGAGAGGTTCCAAGTAGTGAAAACTGGAGGAATTTCATAAAATACACTGAAGAACATTGTGTACTATTTTCATATCTTTATTCATTACAGGTACATAGTTATGATTATTTCAAGTTAGGGTGGTTGACTAATCCAAAATTAGTCATGTGAGACTAAAGTAAAGTTTGATGAAAATGCTAGTCTCTTGTTGTTAAGGTTAAGGAAGGTTTGCAGGTATGTGATCATATACACCAGGTCTGCTACAAAGTTACAAATCAGATTTGGATGATGAATTTGATGAGGTATTTTGGTTAAAGTACATGTTGGGTACATGGTTGAGACAAGTAGTTGATGAGTTGGCACATACATGAGGTGTATAGTTGATGATGTTGGTACATATTGATGAGTCATAGTTTATATGTATTTGATGCATGATTGGTACATATTTGGTGCATGGTTGATGCACTCATTGATGGTATAGGTTGGTGCATGGTTGATGCACTTGTTTATGGTATAAGTTTATTACAGGTTGTTTGGTACAGGTTGGTGTAGGTTGATTGGTACGGGTTTACAACAATATATCTCACAGTGATAGTGTGACAGTGGTTCCATAATTCTACTAATATTTTAGGGTGGTTGAACATGGAAAGGAGAGGTGGTTGTAGCCAGAGAACATTGGGGGTTGTATTCTCCTTTTGGTTGTATCCAGAGAATTGGGGAGTTGGAGCTTCTCTCAGGTTGTATCCTGAGAAACTAGGGGGTTGGAGCCTCCTTCTAGTTGTAGCTGGAAAACAAAGGAAGTTGGTACTTCCAATGAATGCAATTTTTAAATACATATAAGAAAAAGCATTATGTGGTTTTCTCTCTCTTTGAGTTTCCACGTAAAACACTAGTGTAATGTGTATGTGTATGATTGCTCATTTTTCATTTTTTATTTACTCTTAAACTATTGCATGATAATGCTACATTGATATAACACTTTCATTTTATGGTTAAAAAGGATTATATTGGTCTATTACTGAATCACCCCCTATCTCAGTAATCCAACATGAAGATCCCTAGAAAGGTTGCTAGATAAATTTTAATTAGCACTTTATTTTAGGTTGTTGTTACTCAAAGGTGTGGTTGTGAAATTGATGCATTTCGACTCGACTCTTTAAACCATGCAAGAGGAAAATGAAATGCAATAATTTCAACTTCGATGAAAACTAGTTATGGGAAGGAGAAAGAGATTTTATGAAAATAAATATTTTCTTGATTGATTACTATGTGTGCACTGCTAATGAAAAAAAGTATGAGCTAAATATCCAGACAAATGGAATAAAAATGACCCAAATTTTAAAAATACCATGCAAATGTCATAGTTCACTTAGTACATATATACAACATTGAATCAAATGTCATAATTTCTAACATAGTAAACTTTTATGACTATAGATACCACTATACACATCTTAACTACTCATAATGATCACAGGGGCTTCACCTTGTTGACCAATATCTTATCATGTTCATTCATAAAGGTTTTTTTTTAATTATGAAAAATAGAGTCAATATATTGTAGGTATTGGGAACCTTGTTGAAGGTAACCTAACCTTGGAGAGAGATATAATATCACCTACATAACAATAATTATGATATGAACATGTTCTATAATCTTATCAATGAGGAAATCATACCTATGTTCATGCTAATAATCATGTTAATTACAATATGAAACCATAACATGTGTAACCTGATACATTTGAATTCGGGTCATAATACCTCTATGAAATAAATGTTACTTATGGTTGAAAAATGTGATGAATGGGTGTTTGCTTGATGAGGGACCAAAACTATTATAATAAAAAAATCCCACTAGAAAAGTGATTTGAACATGTTGATAGCTAACCATTTATAATCCCATGTTGATGGCTCAAAAATAATGAAAAATAGTCATATTACATATTCATTGGTATTCAACTATATCTAGCTATGGTCATCATGACATACAAATTATCCATAATGTGGTAATGAGATGTGGTCAAGAATAGGAAAATCCATTAGGTTATAAATCAATATTGGAAATATCTGCCAAATGTGAGCTCACCCACTATTGATTATGATTGGTATGAAGGTACCGAGTGTGAACCCACATGGTGTGAATAAATGTGTTCGTGGCAAAAATTGAAAAGAACAATGTAATAAATAAAAAATGATACAAATCCTTGTTTCATAAGAGGAATTCCACATAAGGATATCAATTTTTTATGTTCTCTGGAAATTGGACTATAATTGTAAATTTGAAAGAACACACATAATTGTTGTATCTTCTTTTCAAAAGTTGTGGTTTAATGAGGTAAGATCCCAAGTCAAAACTGAAATTTTCCTTCTTGTACAAGATGACAAAATATATATGTTAGTTTATATTTAGTTGTATTAACGTAATCACCCTTTTACACACTGCATATTCCATTTTTTGTATGATATACATAGTGTTTTTTCCAAAATAAAGTATTGGAAATCATGCTTGGGACTAACCACTCAGAAAAACTCCAACCAATGCTCTTGTATATGTTATGAATAGGATGGATATTGAAACCAGACCATGTAAGTTCATCTTTATGATTAAACATAGATTGTAGATTATGAACCAGCCTATTGTTGGTCACTATAATTGCTTATTTAACTAAACAATCAAGTGCTACATAAATTGTCAACCCAGGGAAGTCTGTTTATTTCAAAGGTAACCATGCACTATATATGCTCAATCTCAAAATCAACCTAGAGTTGTAGTAAAAACATATTAATCATACTTTGCCTTGAACAAATTGAAGTTCTAACTTGAATTACAGGAAAGCAATCTACCTATTGTAGAGTTCAATGTTTAAAGAAATATTTGTCCAAAGAATCCTGGATTACATTAAAGAAATAACAAACTGGAAAATAAATCCTTCAATACACTGCAAAAGGAAAGACCAACTATTCTATAACCAGAGAACAAGATCCTATTCTCAAAGAAGGAATATTCAGCACCTGTTTCCGATCACCACACTTTTATGAACTCATTGCCGATTGAAATGATTGACACACACTGAAGACTAACTACCTCTTAACAGAGAACATGACCCTATTCCTCAAGAAGGAATCTTCAGCACCTATTTCCGATTAACACACTTTCATGAACTCATTACTAATTGAAATAATTGATATGCACTGAAGGCTAACTATCTCTAACAGAGAACAGGACCCTATTCCCCAAGCAGGAATCTTCAACACCTGTCCCTGATTATCAAGCTTTCATAAATTCACCAAGCAGGATTGCTAACTAAAATGATTAATAGTTACCCAAGCATGAATCATATGAAAACAATGTAACAACCAGTAAAGCAGAGTTTCAGCAAGACAGAGTTCAGTAAAGTAGTGTTTCAGCAAAACAGAGTTCAATAAAGTAGTGTTTCAGCAAAACAGAGTTCAATAAAGTACTGTTTCAGAAAAACGGAATTTAATCAAGGCATAAACAGAAATAACACTAACACACTATAAAGCTAATGGGTGAATCTTGTGAAGAAGGTGGGCCCTTCCTTCTCACAAGATTCCCCTGAAACGAAAGGAACTAGAGAGAAATGCTCAAAACAGTCTTTTATTCATTTGTCAACTGTATCATATTACAATCTGAAGTAAAACACGTCCTTCTCTATAAAACCCTTTCTTAGATAAAACAGAAGGTCCTCTCTAATGATGATTTCCTCTTATTTAAAGAGGAGAATCCCTTTAATACAATTTGATCAACAAATTACAGGTGTACATCTGAGTCCTATTCTTAGTCAAATCGACTTTCTAAACTGGAATAGGATATCCTAGTCTCCCACAATAGAATGCTATTACAAGTGCTGAGTGAGGTGTTGTTGTTGTAGCTGGAGTAACAACTTATTTATTTGTCTTCTTGTTACTGCTGTTGTATGTTGTTTCAGCATCGCAAATCGCGGGCTGTTTCAGCCACGGGATTTGCGTTCTGACTGTTTCAGCAACTTGGTCTCAGGCAGTAGCGATGGCTAATGCTAGCTCAAGGTGTGACTATTGTGGTCAATGTAACAGTTTTGTATTGTTGTTTCAGCATCATAGACCATGGACTGTGTAACAGCTTCTTCTGTGTGAGGTGTTGTTTCAGCATCGTTGACCACGGACTGTGTAACAACTTCTTCTGTGTGAGTTGTTGTTTCAGCATTGTTGACCACGGAGAGTGTAACAGCTTCTTCTGTGTGAGTTGTTGTTTCAGCATCGTAGACCACGGAGAGTGTAGCAACTTCTTCTGTGTGAGTTACTGTTTCAGCCATAGGGGTTGCGTGCTTTAACTGTTTCAGCATCAGGCCTCAATGCTAATCTGCAGTTCGAACTGTTTCAACACTTATACATTTCTGATCAATGGTTAAGTACGAGAGTAATGTAAAATTATATGCAAAACAGATTAAACATATAGTAAAGAGAAGAGACATTATATACCTTTGGAAATATAGGGTAAAGTGATAATGTGAGTTTAAATGTGAGTGAAACAAGGGTGTAAAGGTAGCAAAAAGTGTGAGCAAAAAGGTACATTGTATGGTCCTAACATCCCCCCCAACTTAAAATGTTGCATGTCCTCAGGCAACTTCACTCTGAATTAGAGTTTGAATACCGACTCTGAGCATGCAAGTTACTCAAGAAGTAGCTATGGAAGGTGATGTCTATTGGAGCTTTGAACCCTTGAATGTGTTGTAACATTTTCCAAGCTGCTGTTTCAGCCTTCTTGGGCAACTTATAATGGACTTGATATTTTTCTGCTGGCATCTAGAGGATAGGAAAATAAAATTAGTACCCTATCCATCTTTCAACACATTGTTGAACACACTTGATGTAGTTAGGTACCCTGGAGATTTCTATCTCAAGATTAGTGGGGCTAAAAGGATTGTGTTCCTATCTTTTCTTAGTAGATTGTTGCCAAAACATGTTATTTTCCTGTAGGGCATAAATATTTGTTGATTTAATGAAGTGTTGACAATCCTGAAGAATTGTTGTCTGTAGTTGCTGAATGTGTTCAGTCATCCCTGGTTTCTTTAAAAACTGATAATACTCTGTAACAAAGGTGGCAACATTTTTTGGTTCTGGCTGTATCCAGAAAAGGTGGTTATCCTCATTGTGCTTGGCAGCTAGGAAGTCATCCTGCCATATCATCTGATTGTTAAGGAAGGAGGTGAGTGCCCTAATCTGGATGTCACCGACAAGAGGGTTAAGGTTAAGCTGTCGGTTCTCAGGGATGGCCTCATTATGAAAATATGCCTCACAGAGGAGGTGTTGATCCATAGCAGAGGCTTCTGCAAAGGTTTTAACAAAATCTGTTGGATGTAACACTGCATGGGGTCTGCCTTTTGTGATTGATTTGATCTGAAACCATGTAAGTCGTTCCATGAGGAACATAGAGTAATTGCAAGATGGTTTCCTTGCAGCCAATAGCTTTTGTGCCAAGTCAAATATCATGAGCAATCTGCCTTTTAGCTCTTTATTCTATTTCTTAAAGGTACGAGACTCATAGCGTGTTTGCTCCAAAGCTTCCCAATTTGAGTAGATATGATTTATCCAAATCTGTCTGTGTTCCTATAGGCTTTTGGCCTGTGTAACATCAGACTCTTTTTTCCATTTCTGTATTATTGCCTACTCATCCCATGGTTGAGTTTGTGTTTCAGCGTTGCAAGTAATAGGCTGAGGTAGGGTCTGAGTGTCTTGTTACACAAAGGTGTGGGTATTGATCTGGCTGGGAGGGGCAGATTCATCAATAGGCAATGTTTTTACAGCTTTATTAACAAAAGCAGGAGTTTCAGATTTGACATTTGTTGCAGGCCAGGGTTCAGTCTTAATTTTGGAAGGTCCTGCTGGTTCTTATGTAATAGCAAGGTGTTCTTCTTTGACTGCAAAATTTGAAGGTGTAGGGGTAGCTCCTGGCATTGGAATTCGGATTACTTTTTACCCTGCTTGATAGTAGATGTCCCCACATTGACTGCACATATATTCTCTACATGAATTCTCTGCTTTAGTTCCCTGTGACATGGTCGTTGTGCGAGCTAGGGTGTACAAATTAAGTTCCTTCTCATAGGCTTCCTTTGTTGTGGCTAGCTCTTGCTTATAGGCTTCCAGTTTAGATTTTAGGAACTCATTTTCTTGTAAGACAGAGGCCATTGTTGGTTCTGGTTAATGGGTGACTGGTTCTTGTGTAGTAGTCACAGCCGTACTAGCTGGTTCTTATGGAGCATCTAGAGGATCGGCAACTACTTCTTGTGTTTCAGCTTCTTGATGTAAAGAAAGTAATGTTGTAGCACCCTAGACATCTAATTCCTGTGTCTCAATAGCAATATCAACAGTTGGTTCTTGTGTTTCAGCTGTAGCTAGTTCTTGTGTGACGGCTATAGTTGGTTCTTATGTTTCATCCACTGAATGAGTAGCTGGTTCTTGTGTTTCAACTACTAAATGGGTAGCTAGTTCTTGTGTTTCAGTTACTGAATGAGTAGCTGGTTCTTGTGTTTCAGCTACTGAATCAGTAGTTGGTTCTTGTGTTTCAGCTACTGAATGGGTAGTTGTTTCTTGTGTTTCATCTACTGAATGGGTAGCTGGTTATTGTGTTTCATCTACTGTGTTTGAAACGGATGGTGTCGCAACATACTAGGCATCTGGTTCTTGTGTTTCAGTGCCCATGGGTGGAATAGTCAAAGATTTCGACATTTGGGAGGTTAGGGGTGTACGGGGTATTAGTCGGATGGGTTGGGGGTCTAGGGCAGTAGCAGTAGTGGCTGCCCTTGTTGAGGCCCTTGTTCATTTTCTTTGTAAAAAGGGCGGAAAGAAAGGGATTTGCTTTCGTTTTCGTGGGGGTTTTTCCTCAATGATGGGACAGGGAGAATTTTTTGGTTTAGAATCATCACTAAGAATATGAAGGGTAGGAGTGGATGATTCTGGTAAGGTGTGGGGCGGGCTTGGTATGGTAGGGGGGTTAATTGGATTGATTGGGTCTGTAGGCGGATTGTTAGGTATTTCTGGAGAATCTGGAGGGTTTTGTGGTTGTTGTTCCTAAAGATTTTCAGGAATTTCAACAGTTTCTTAGGGATCTATGGGTGGGTTGTTTAGTGGAAATTTTTGTTGGGCAAAACCCTTTTGGATAAGAAGTTGAATGAGATGGTGATGAGTGAGTGAAATGACGGGATATTTAGCCTTTTTACAGTAGTACGACATATTTTTAAGACAACCGAGCAGATAATAAGGAATGTTCACCAATCTATTATGCCGTAAATGAGACAACAGGAAAAAATCGTGCTGGTAGACTACCTAGTATCGACCTTTGCAGGTAAGGTAGTGTTTGAAAAAAATTTCAACTTCCAGCCATGGAGGTGGCAACAAGCTGAGTTGGACACCCCGGCCTTTAGGTTCAATTTGTTCCCCTGGCAAGAGGAAATCTTGCTAGGCATTCAGGATGATATGTTTGCGGCTGAACAAGAGAAGGCCATCGGTAGGGAGACCCAAAACCTGTGCTATATCCTCTTCTGTAACTAAAATCCAAACCCCTTGAA
>JASDQU010374104.1:59252-71143 GCA_032191745.1 Picea mariana | reverse complement strand
GCAATTATGGAGTAGGGTTCTTTAGAGACATGCATCTCATGATTTGCAACGACCTTTAACAGATCACATGATATGACTTGATGAGATTCAATAATCACTTATGATGTGAATGTACACAAAAGTTCCCAACCCCAAGATATGCCCTACCTTTAATCCCTTCAAAATCTACCTCTAACCACTCACAAGTCACAACCATGGTGGCCGACACCTAATCACAACCTCTTGGTCCCCGCTGGGTACTTCAACATGTCCCCTTCATCTTTTTTAACATAAAACAATTGGAAAAAGAAAACAATTCGGTCCAATATTAGAAAAGACACCGACGGAAATAAATACTGTATTATCTATATTTTGTATTATTCATGGCGTCATACCGCGACTTTGGCGCCTCTGATAGCGTTGGCTTTCCGCAGCACACGTGATTTATGAAAAGTAAAGTCGGTGGCGCGAATTGCAATGGCCGACTGCTTCATATGTAACTCCGCAGTAGCAGTATTCTCGCTGTTAATTATTTTTATTTTACTCATTTAAATGGACAGGGAAACACTCGTGATATTAAACGGTTACCTAGTTTCTCACAAACATCATGCACCTAAACGTACAAACGTTATTCACATAAATATTATTCCAGCAACCCAGCCACTTAACTTGTGGTTGATGAATGTCTATAAGGAATGAGAAATGATAAACGATATAGTGATTTCACATAACGGAGTGCCTTAATAATACTTCTATTCCAACTATTCTACACCTTGAAAACATATATAACATTAAATAATCATTATTATATTTGAAATTTTAGAGATACTGAATATTATGAGATATCTGAGTTTATATAACATTTATTAATTGGATAATATAATTTGTTTGTTATAAATGAATTTGGATAAGTAATTAAAGATTTAATATTTTTGTTAAAATTTAGTGACTTGAATTTAGTAGAATATATTTGGAAATTGATTGAAATAGTTTTCATTTTATAAATGGATTTATAAACATAAAAAACCTTAAAAGTATTTGGAAGTTTAAATTAATTCAGGATTTCATCAAAACAAAATTGAAAATGTCAAATTTCTAACAAAACATAAATATTAAATTAAAAAAAAAACATATTTATCATCATTTATCTTAATTTGTTCAATTTTTTTATTTTTTAATACAAATTATGTGATTTAATTTATTTCTAAAATATATCACAATTACTCTAAATTATATTTTCATCACATATATTTTATTTAAGAATCTTCGAAATTACATATTTTACAAATCCAAAATCTAATAAGTTCTATCTGAACTCTACTTGAAAATACCTATACATTTGGAAATTTGTTCACATAGTAAATCCAAAATCTAATGAGTTCTTTCTAAACTCTACTTGAAAATACCTATACATTTGGGAATTTGTTCACATAGTTTCAACATCTGATGAGTTATGGATTTTATTTGAAAATTCCCAAAGCAACTTGTTGGAAGAGTTTTTCAACAAAAGTAACTCTACTGAGGAACCGACAAAGATGAACTCTACTTAGGAATGCCCACATGTGCATGTTTGATTCCTAGATGGGTTTTGTCATGAGTTTTGGAACACATTATAAGAGTTTGATTTCTATATGGTTTTTGTCATTTTCGACTACAATAAAGTAAAATGGAGTAAGTGTTAATGTAAAAGGTTTTTGTCATTTTCCAAAGTAAAAGTAAATGGATTAGCGTTAATGTGAAATGAAATCCAACATTATCAATATGTTATTATAATTATAATATTAGTTTGTAATAGATTACACGTTGACAATAATAGGTTAGAGAATGTCCACAAGGAATGACAATGATATGGCTTTTTATGTTAGTACTAGAGGTGGGATTTGTACCTACTTGTTTAACAATATTTTACATTTAATCTATTCACAATATAGATACAAAGTTACTAGCAAAATAATTTCAACATAGAATTATGTCAATAATAATAGTGATAAAATTTGCAATGATCACTAGTCATATAGATAACAAACACAAGTAGAGAGTTCACAAACAAAGATGTGACATGAAAATTTATAGGTGATGTTAATATTAAATTATGAAAATTTATAGGTGATGTTAATATTAAAGTAAAAAAGATATAAATTATCATGTAAATTATAATTCAAAGCCAATTTATAATTTAATAAAAATTTTAATACAATTATAAATCATAAATGTTAATACAAACACAAGTAGAGAGTTCACAAACAAAGATGTGACATGAAAATTTATAGGTGATGTTAATATTAAATTATGAAAATTTATAGGTGATGTTAATATTAAAGTAAAAAAGATATAAATTATCATGTAAATTATAATTCAAAGCCAATTTATAATTTAATAAAAATTTTAATACAATTATAAATCATGTTTATCTTAAAATTTCTATGTAAAATATACCATTGTAATAAAAATAATAAATATTAATATAAAACAAAGTCCTAATACATACCATTATAATAAAAATAATAAATATTAATATAAAATAAAATCCCAATGTAAAATATACCACTGAGATAAAATAATAACTTAAAAACAATATTCTATAATGTAGGAAATTCTCCAATTCAATAGAATACTAAAATTAGTTTGATGGGTTACGAGTGGTTTGGTTCCTTAAATTGACTATCTTTGATGTGTTTTCCTAAATATCTTAAATTAAATTAATGAGTTTGAGTTTATATGAATATTATATTAAATATGATAAATATCTTAAATTAAATTAACAAGTTTGAGTTTATAGTGAATATTATATTAAATATTTGATTAAATAAAAATTTTAATAAAATATATAAAAGATTAAAAAAATATTAATATTTAAAAAAATTATAATTTTTTTTTTAAATATTAAATTTATTTAATAATAATTTTGAATATTATAACTTTTCAAAAATTAAACAAAATTACAATTTACTTTTTAAAAACAAGTGTTTTATGGTAGTGTAGTCCCTGCCAGGTTAGAAGGGGAGTAAATGCGTGGGCCACAAGTTGCAGTACATGTAGTATTCATGTAGAATTTAGTATTCCTGAATTAGTTTTATTTGAAATTTATAAAAAATTATTAATGTCTAGTACATGAACGAAGGTTCCTAGGATCTAAGTTTGATAGTACATGAAATATTCAATGCATAACCAATGTTACCAAACAATTACGAAGTGGCAGGTTGGCGAAGTCGCAGGTTCACTTTTTTCATTTTTTATGGCCACCCTATCTTGGGAAATACATTTTGCACCCAACACTTCCGCCATATACATTTTGCACGCAACAATTCTGAGAGTAATTTATAGAAATGCATCAAACAAATATGGAGTCGCGGGTTCACAATTTTCATGTCCAGTGTGTTCCGTGATATACATTTTGCACCAAACACTTCCACTATGTCAATTTTGCACCCAACAATTCCATCATGTACACGAGATTGATTAATTTATAGAATATTATAACATTGTACGGAGATTTATAGTAATTTATATAACGCTATAACATGTTTTACTTAATGAATAGTATAAACAATTATTTAAATTGTAATCAATAATTTTTTTTATAAGTAAGATTGTATAAAAGTCTGTGAAAATGAAGGACTACAGAGAATTTCCATGGTTTCAAGCTATAAATACTAAGCTTCCCTAAGGGGAAACCATCTCAGCCAGCTGAACTGCTTCATAACTAAAGTCTAGACTGTTACTGACGCAAAAAGAGTTCAAAACTCTGACCCGTAAGTGTGGCCATTACAACTGTGGAAAGTCTAGACAACATAACTATAACAACCATGGACAAATGCATGGAAGGTCGACATGCACATGAGAAAACAACAGAGAAAAACAAGAGATAGATCACCGGTATGGGCTGTAGTGCGGCGACGCAACCATGCAAAAGGCGCCAAATGTTGTGTCCCTAGGAGGAAGCGGCTCATCCTCGACTGGTCTCTGGTCCAGTTGCATGGCGTCCTCCGTCTCTGATGGCACGTGCTTTTCCTTCTGGACGTCCTCTGGCTGTGATGGAAGCCTTTGCTCCTCGCGGTCTGCCTCTACATGGGGAGAGTGAAAATGCGTCAGCAACAGAGAAAGAGAGGACAAAAGTAGAGCAGGGAAAGGCTGGGTAGGAGGCTGAGCTTTGAGAAGAAAAACCAGGAAAGAATAGGCCATCTGGAGCAACTGGAGCAATTGAAATAGGCCGGGGAGTCGATGAGGTTCCATAAATGGCCACACGTGCAGAGTAAAGGCCCAACGAGGTCTGTCGAAAGGAAGTGAAGGAAGAGAAGAGCACACTGAGAGTAATGGTGCCCTGCCTCGAGCGAGCTGAAGTTAAAGTCATGAGACACGTGGGAAGGAAGTTGAAGTACATGGGTACATGAGCAAAAACTGAAAAAAATAGTAGTAATGTCTGTTACATAGGTTTGTTGACAAAAAGCACAAAAACATTAGCATTCCTGGCTTATTTTGTTTAAAAGAAGGGATCATGGACACAATAGAAATTGAAATTTATGAAATGAAAGGTTCTTGGACAACATAATTCATACACAAAATATGCAATTTTACAAAGCAGAGCCCTCATTCAATACTTAGCTAGTTTTTGGATGGCGGGTTCTCGGGATGTCGGGCTCAAAATTGGGCTTCTGTTCTTCCATGCCCTAGAAAAAGCACCGATAGTTATGCAATATACAAACTGAAAATCAGACTTGCGGATTATTAGAATTTTAAAGCCCCAAGGCAAAAAACACAAAAAAATAGTTGTAATGTCTATTACATAGGTTCGTGGAGAAGTGTTTGGTGCAAAATTGACATAGGTTCATGAATTCTACTTGACATACCAATTGACATACTAATTCATGAATTAGTTTTCTTTAAAACAAGGGCTGGTGGATACAAAAGAAATTGAAGTTATTAAGTTATAGGTTCCTGGACAACATAAATTATACATATGAAATCTGCAATTTTATAAAGTACATGGACGAAAGATTGATTATGGGTTGTCGGGGTGCTGGGCTGAAAATTGGCTTCTGTTGTTGCATGGCCTACAAATAGCACCGAGTCTTCTGCAACATACAAATTGACAAGCGGTCTAGCAGACTATTTGAATTTTTGGATCGCGGGTTCTCGGGCTGGCGAGTTGAAAATCAAATATGTAATTGGGCTTCTATTTTTCCGTGGCCTACAAAAATCAAATATGTAATTTAATTAAGTAGATATATAGAGCATGCATGAAAGCTTCATTTCGGGTTGTCGGGGTTGCGGGCTGAAAATTGGGCTTCTGTTGTTCTGTGCCCTAGAAATAGCACCAAGAGTTCCGCGATATACAAATTGACAAGTTGTTTTGCGGACTATTTGAATTTTTGGATTGCAGGTTGTCAGACCGATGGGATGAAAATTGGGCTTCTGATGTTCCGTGGTCTACAAATAGCACCTAGAGTTTCGCGATATACATATTGACAATCGGACTTGCGGAGTATTTGAATTTCAAGGGGCTCGTATCGAATAACCAAATTGAAATAATAAACTCAATAACTTATTTTTCTATCAAAATTAGTTTTCCTTTTTACATATGCTGGTGGACAAAAAAAGAAAAAAAATAGTACCGAGGTCTGTTACATAGGCTGGTGAACATAAGTATGAAAAAAATAGCATTCCCGAATTAGTTTTCTTTAAAAGAGCGGGTTCTTGACTTAGCTAGTTTTTGGATCATGGGTTCTCGGGCTTGGGACCTGAAAAGTGGGCTTTGTTGTTCCGTGTCCTACAAGTAGCACCTAGAGTTCCACGATATACATATTGACAATCGTACTTGCAGAGTATTTGAATTTGAATGGGCTCGTGTCGAATAACCAAATTGAAATAATAGACTCTAACTTATTTTTTCTATCAATAAAATCATTTATAATTAATTAAAACAATTTTAGCATTCCCGAATTAGTTTTCCTTTTTACATATGGTGGTGGACAAAAAAAGAAAAAAAAATAGTACTGACGTCTGTTACATAGGATGGTGAACCTAAGTATGAAAAAAATAGCATTCCCGAATTAGTTTTCTTTAAAAGAGCAAGTTCTTGACTTAGCTAGTTTTTGGATTGCGGGTTCTTAGGCTGGGGACCTGAAAAACGAGCTTTTGTTGTTCTGTGTCCTAAAAATAGTACCGACAGTTCCGCGATATACAAATTGACAATCAGACTTGCAAACTATTTGAATTTTAAGGGACTCGTGTTCAAAAAATTTAGCATTCATGAATTAGTTTTCTTTACATAGGTTTTACATACACTGGTGGAGAAAAGGACAAAAAGTATAGTACTAATGTCTGTTACATAGGGCGGTCGACAAAAGGACCAAATAAATAACATTCCGAATTAGCTTTCTTTAAGAGCATAAACTATACATAGCAAATATGTAACTGTCTATACATACTGTCTATAAAAATCTAGGAACACATAAAAGCAGAAAAAAAACTAGCATTTCCGAATTAGAGCATGGACGAAACCCTCATTCGATACCTAGCCAGTTTTTGGATCATGGGTTCTCGGGCTAGGGACCTGAAAATCGAGCTTCTATTGTTCCATGTCCTGCAAATAACACCGAGAGTTTCGTGATATACAAATTGACAATGGGACCTGCGGATTATTTGAATTTTAAGGGGCTCGTGTCCCAAAAATTTAGCATTCGCAAATTAGTTTTCTTTACATAGGTTTTACATATGGTGGTGGACAAAAGCACAAAAATGGGATTTTTTTGTTCTGTGTCCTACAAATAGTTCCGACATTTCCGCGATATACAAATTAACAATCGGACTTGCGGACTATTTGAATTTTAAGGGGCTTGTGTTCAAAAAATTTAGCATTCATGAATTAGTTTTCTTTACATAGGTTTTAGATACGCTGGTGGAGAAAAGGACAAAAAGTATAGTAACAATGTCTGTTACATAAGGTGGTTGACAAAAGGACCAAATAAATAGCATTCCGAATTAGTTTTCTTTAAGAGCATAAACTATACATAGCAAATACGTAACCGTCTATACATACTGTCTATAAAAACTAGGAACACATAAAAGTAGAAAAAAAAACCTAGCATTTTCGAATTAGAGCATGGACGAAACCCTCATTCGATACCTAGCCAGCTTTTGGATCGCGGGTTCTTGGGCTGGGGACCTGAAAATCGGGCTTCTGTTGTTCCATGTCTTGCAAATAGCACCGAGAGTTCTGTGATATACAAATTGGCAATGGGACCTACAGACTATTTGAATTTTAAGGGGCTCGTGTCCCAAAAATTTAACATTCGCAAGTTAGTTTTCTTTACATAGGTTTTACATACGGTGGTGGACAAAAGCACAAAAAATATAGTGCCAATGTCTGTTACATAGGGCGGTGGAGAAAAGGACCAAATAAATAGCATTCCCGAATCAGTTTTCTTTAAAACAAGGGCTCGTGGATACACAAAATTGAAATGTATCAAATTATAGGTTCATGGAGAGCATAAATTATTCTTTAAAACAAGGACTCATCGACACAAGAAATTGAAATTTATGAAATTATAGGTTCCTGGAGACCATTCCTGAATTAGAGCATGGACGAAACCCTCATTCGATACTTAGCCAGTTTTTGGATCGCGGGTTCTTGGGCTGGGGACCTGAAAATCGGGCTTCTGTTGTTCCATGCGTTGGAAATAACACCGAGAGTTCTGTGATATACAAATTGACAATGAGACATACAGATTAATTCAATTTTAAGGGGCTCATGTCCCAAAAATTTAACATTCACGAATTAGTTTTCTTTACATAGGTTTTACATACGGTGGTGGATAAAAGAAGAAAAAATATAGTGCTAATGTCTGTTACATAGGGCGGTGGACAAAAGGACCAAATAAATAGCATTCCGAATTAGTTTTCTTTAAACAGGGGCTCGTGGATATAAGAAATTTACAAGAAATTGAAATGTATTAAATTATAGGTTCCTAGAGAGCATAAATTATACATAGCAAATATGCAATTTTTTAAAGTAGATATTTACTTTTATACATACGAAATATGTAATTTTATAAATTATGGGGATGAGATTTTATAGAGAATGCACAGAGCCCTCATTCCATACTTGCATGGAGCCGTGATTTGATACTTAGGTAGCTTTTGGATCGCGGGTTGTGGAGCTGGCGGATTGAAAATTGGGCGTCTGTTGTTCCATGGCCTACAAAGAGCACCCACAGTTCCGTGATATACAAATTGACAAGCGGACTTGCGGACTATTTTAATTTTAAGGGCCTTTGTGGCAAAAATATGAAGGACAGGTGGTCAAGATGCAATAAATGACATACTCTCTACACGTTTGAGTACAAAAAAAGTAGTGAACACAATTTATGACATTTATATAAAAAATAATGAAACGTGTTACATATTCCTAGAAATTTAAAGAAACACACACACACACACACACACACACATATATATATATGAAATATGATATCTCAAATTTGAGTTAGCGTTTTATTTCATACTTTATTTTGAAAATGACCAGGCTGGAGAAAATATGCATAGGAAAAAAAGAGAACTGAGATAAAATAAATAGAATGACTTCACATTCTGCATAGTTGAAGATAAAAATCTAGGAACATGTAAATATATAAGGAGAGAAAAGAGTAGTTTTATTTGGAATATATGAAAAAAATAATAGCTTATAAATGGAAATGTAAATGCCTTTGTCATATAGATTGGGATTGGGGCTCCCACAGACCATAATAGAAATATGTACAATAAATAGGACCGTGGAAAGAAGTTGGACATGGTACAATGTAATACCTGAAAAGTAGAAATGGGAAGATCATTTTTTGGCTGTAGATTTCTACTCAGAAAAGTTGGAATAACTAGATTGATAAAGAAAGAACTATGCATTTCCATGTTGGATTTCGTCGGTGACCCAGTTCAAGTTCTCTTCAATATAGCTTCTCAAGGGGAGACGTTGATGTCATTGCGGATTTTAATGATGAAAACTTCATTTTCTAATTCGCTTAGATCAATTGAAAGTTTACACAGAGCTTCATCAATGTCTCGATTATGAACCGAATACCGGACTAGCCCGTTGTCCACCTCTTCTTCATGATATTCAAGAATCTTGTAATTTTTTTCTAAAGACAAGGCCTTCAAATTATCAACTTGTTTATCGTAAGCTTGCTTGGTTGAGGCCAAGGCGTTGAGGATTAAGCTGGGGTCCTGGAAGTCGTTTGTCTTTCTTGCTAAGTCTATTTTAGTGATCTTTGTGAATAATGCTTCTTTCTTTGATATTGCTTGCTCACATGATTGGATGATGAGATACAGGTTCTTCACTTTCTCTTTCCAGCATGCTTCTAATTGAGTGAGACATTTATTGGAAGGGAGATCATGTTGTCTTTTTCTCGTCTCTGACATGTTGTTGACATGAAAGGAAAAAGGTATGACCATGTGCACATAGAAAATTTCTTCACTTTTTAAATCTGTTTGCAGAAGTAGGAGCAAATTATGTGCCCTACTCCCCAGGGAATCCATATTCTGTGATGTTTCCCAGGCCTTAGTAATCAGTTCCATTATTTTGTTGATATTTTTCTCCACATATCCTCTACAGGATGCGAGGAAGCTGGAGGACCCTTTTAGATTTGTTGCAGGGGTTCACGTAGTAGCAGGAATGGCTATTCCCAAAGAACTGTGAAGTAATGGCATAGGAAACAAAGCTTCCTCTAATTCCTTAATCCAGTTCTTTAGCCTGGCATTTTCGGCTTCAATGACTCCAATGAAATAATGAAGAGCATCTCCGATTGCCATGTGAAGTTGAGAGATTTTGTACGCCTGCATATTGCCAAGGTCAAGCTCTGAACGATGTTTTCTTTTCTTATTTTTTACATCTCTTTTTTCAATGATTAATTTTTTTGATTCAAATTAAAAAACAACACTCTGGAATACAAAGGATTCATCTTTGTAAAAAATTAGGGTATCAACCATGTTCATTGAGCAGGTATGATAAACTGTGTCTCTGGGCTGATCAAGGTTGCAGAATATGCTTTCCAAATCAATGTCAAGATCCATGTTTTCACTGTAAATTTCTACATGGGAAGCTCGTGAGGAAGATGTTCATTGTATCTCTACAAAACGACTGTAGAGCTGGTGCCAGTACTTTATGAAAATGTTGGTTTTCTCCAGATGCTTATTGAAATGAAGAAATGGAGGGGACAATATAACCCCCCCAGAAACATTGCTTCAATGCGTGCAACTGAAAAATCTCCTCATTAATGACAATATCTATGCGTGTTGTATGATGACCTGTTAGAAGTAAAGCTTAATTATTGCATAATTAGAAGTGCGAAGGTGGCAGTTACGACGAAGAACATTTAAGGATTGGGGGTTTCGTGAATGAACCAAGCTGGCAGCGTGTGAATGACATTCCATGGTATTTGAAATTAAGACTGGGAAGAGATTCGAGGTTTTGTTAAGGAAGCAAGATGGCAGCGTGCGAATGACATTCCACGACGTTTGAAATTAAGACTGGGAAGGGATAAGAAAATCCCTCACAAAAATTACATTGATGGCAGGACTTCTCGAGCCTTGCACGCATCAATGACAACTTAGACGGTGTCTGGACGATGACCTGTTCATATTAAAGATTTAGAAAGAAGACATATATATATATATATACACACATAAACACTATTTATTATTATGCACACATGCGAAGGTGACAGGCACGAGAAGAGCAAGCAAGGAAGGAATGGCCAAGTCGGAAAGTGCATGGTGAAACTGCTGAGTGTTCAATGCTGAAACTGCATGAGTCAAAATTGTTCAGCTAACCAAACCAAAGGGCTCGGTCCGACTCCCAGTGAATATTTCATAATTCATGTACAACACCAACTCTGTGGTCACCAAATCAGTATGTGTAGAAACGACGCAAAACTAAAAATGTACTTTCATAAAGTATGGACATGAGATTTTATAGAGCATGTATGGATATGTCATTCCATGCTTTTCCACTTTTGGGATCGCGGGTTCTTGGGCGGGCGAGGTTAAAAAAAAGCCTATATTGTTCGGTGTTCTACAAATAACACACACAGCTCCGCGATATACAAATACACAAGCGGACTTGCGGGTTGGTTGACATTTTATAGACCATTCATAGTTTCTGGATCGTAGGTTCTCGGGCTGGCGGGGTAAAAAATGGGGCTCTATTGCTTAGTGACTTACAAATAGCTTATGATAATAAACTGACAAGCGGATTTGCGGGTTGACCGGCTCAACATTCTACTCCAGGGCTGGAGGGCTCCCAGAAACGAGAAATACATACTGCATAGATCCATTATTTCATATTTAGCCACTCATTTGGATCATGGACTTGGATCCATCTGACTCCCAGTGCATATTCCATAATTCATGTGCAACACCAACTCTGTGGTTACCAGATCAGTGTGTGTAGAAACGACGCAAAAATAAATATGTACCTTTATAAAGTATCGACATGAGATTATATACACCATGTACCCATATCGCATTCCATACTTGTGGGTTCTTGGGTGGGAGGGGTAAAAAAAAAGGCCTCTATTGTTCTGTGTTCTACAAATAACACATACAGTTCCGCGATATACAAATTGACAAGCGGACTCACGGGTTGGCTGAGATTTTATAGACCATGTACAATTTCTGGATCACGGGTTCTCGGGCTGCTGGGGTTAAAAGCAGGCCTCTATTCTTCGGTGCTTTAAAAATAGCTTATGATAATAAATTGACAAGCGGATTTGTGGGCTGGACGACTCAACATTTGTCAATTGACAAGTGAATTTGCGAGCTGGCAGATTGAAAATTCTACTTCTATTGATTTCCGTGATATACAAATTGATAGACTCCAGGGATGGCGTGCTCCCACAAACAAGCACTACATACCAAATATG
>JASDQU010374104.1:34497-53232 GCA_032191745.1 Picea mariana | reverse complement strand
TTTTTTTTGCACAATGTATATTTTATAATTCGAGTAGAACACTGTCTGTATGCTCACCAGAAATATGTGTATAGAAATCAGGGATACATATATGCTTTGAAACATAGAAATATGAGTTTGCAATAAGTTTGATGTATATGTCATAATTCAAGTGCAATACCAATTGTATAGTGATCAGACTAATATGTGTCTAAGACAAACATACTGTATTGAGGAATGGGCACATTAGACCAGACATGGTCAATAAGTGTGTTTTGTAGATGGCCTGTGTTGTTCAAAAGAAAGCGGAGACTGTATTTGCACATGTAGTTTTCCAATTCTTTTGTTCTGCCAATATTTTGTAGCATATCAATATTGAAGTCTCCTACAAGTACAATGGGTCCGTTCATATGGAAATGTATTGGAAATAACATGCACTGTTATAACCCTAATTTGCACCATACATGCTTACCTGGCATCAGGCCATCTCATATCCCTTCTTTTCCAAAGAACTGTTGAACAACTCTTTAAAAAACCTCTTTTATAAGGGCCCACGTGCCCAACTCCATTACTGCACGCATGTACACGCTAACTGACCTAAAACAACCCGCATGTACCTACAAAAGCACGAAAAAAGGAAAGTTGCCAATAGAACACACATCTTTGGGTGAGTTAACTGAATCTTCCAGCCATGCATGGCCAAGGGTTCATCCAAATACCTAGCTTCTTCTAGCCTATAAAAGAAGGGTTAGGGGTCCTATTTGGAAGAGGAGAATAAGAGTAAAGAAACTCTACCCAATTGCACATTCCCATTGTCCCAACCCTTTAGCCATCCTTGTGCAAAGAGAGATACACAGAAAATAAGTTGGAGGACATTTGAAGAGGAGCCTAGGATCAGGTTCGCGGAGCAGTGGCCGGTCTTGACATTGTAAGTTGATTCATTAAAGTTAATAATAAAGAAATGCTTTTCCCGTCCCACTATATGAGTTCTTCATAGTTTAGTGAATATATGTTTGAATCTCTAACCCATTAATCTGTAGAACAAATGCATGTAGATTTTGTTTCTTGTTTTGTACGTAGTTCAGTCTTGGGAGGATAGCTGCTAGCAAGCGATCAAGCGTGAAGAAGGATCGACATCGAACATCCAGAACAAAGTATGTTCGTTTAACCATGTATTTGCTTAAAAGAAATGGGGATTAGGTCTGGGACGACAGTATAAAGTAGGATTCTTTTGATCCTATCTGCATGCATAATATAACCCTAAGTGCTAGTCCGTAGGGGGATTTCCCACCACAAGAGAATTGACGACCATACTGGGGAATTCTCTAGGGTTCCTGGGAATATTTTTGGGTATTTTTAAAAGACTGGTTTTCTTTCCTGTTTTTTGAAGTTTCTGCAAAGTCTGAGCTAACAGAGATTCTGGTCTTCCATACCAGCTATCTCTGTTTCTTTGCTTGACTGTGTTTTTTCAAGACCCACAGAGGTACACGTGGCCTGCATAAGGTCTGCACGCATGTACCCACGCCCTACTTTCTTACAGCTTGCGTGTAAACACTAGCTGAAGAAGTAACAGTAGAGTGTATGATTCCAAAATTTTTTTGAGGCAATCATCCTCTTCCCTGTCAGAATCATTCATTCTCAGGGGTTTTCTGGAACTCTTTGTAGTCTTGGTTGTTTGCAGTCTATAGCTTAGGGTTCATCTCGGATTGGTTTGTTTTACAAATTTTTCCTTACATTGTTTTCTTTTTTCTGTTTAAAAAAAGGTGTCTAAGCCTTCAAGAGATTCTGGTTTTCAGTATCAGTGGTCTCTTCCTGGTTTGGATTGTTTGTTTTTAGTTGTCTCAGAGTTTTAGAGATACACGTGGCCTATATAAGGCTAGCATGCATGTACACACCCTCTGTCTCTACACAGCTCGCGTGCACACGCTTGCTGTTGAATTGTTAGTAGTGTGCTTGTGAAGGATAGTTTTTGTTGAGGGTGAGGCATACATCTTTTCCCTTGACAAGAGTTATACCTCTCAGGTTTTTGAATCTCTTTCCTAGAATTCAGTAGCTTAGGTTTGATCTCAACCATAGTTTTCTTTTTTCATTTAAAAGTTTTCATCAAAAATTTTTATAGGGTTTTTAGACAAGTGTGAGAGTCCTTTTTTAAGTTGCTAGTGTGTGATTTCTTGAAGTAATTCTTTGCGATCTGCGATTAGGCAATAATTTTTTCTTGGTTTTTGACTTGTTGATGTTTTTGCTTTTTGCTTTTTGAGCATTCAAATAAAAAAAAAAAAAATCTTTCATTTCTTTGTTTGGTTGAAAAGTGTTGTTTTGCATTAGTAATCAAGGAAAAGTCTTCGCTTTCATAAGTTCTTGACAGTTTTCTTAGATCATAAGTAGCTCGTAGTCGAGTGAAATCCTTCTTTAAGTTTGCTGATTCAAAAGATCTTATAATTTTTTTTTTGAAAAGTTGTTGAAAATTTGCGTTAAGTGAAAGTTTTTGTTTCCAGCTTTTTGTTCATTTTTACTTTCGTCTTTCGAACATCACTAGTTTCACTTTCATACCCCTTGACATAAGACAAGCCATAAAATTAACGCTAAATCTAAAATTCATTAGAATTTTATGTTTTTTGGGTTAACCAACTAGTTCAGAATTAGGGCCTTGGATTAGGTTGGAGAGGAAACTCTTCAAGGCCATAAAAATCAAACATTGGAGTTTGAGTTAGGGAGAGTCCAAGTCCAGTATCGTGAAAGTTATCTCGGACTCCCCTCTAACACAGGGGATAAACCCGAGGTCACGTGCAGAAAGATAGTGGAGATAACCCCTCCAAAGATGGACCAATCGTAGTGGAGAACACATATAGAGGGCTTGTCTTGGGATTTTGTCGATTGCATTTGCCATGGAGCTTCCTGGGTCTCGAATCCATTTGAGGTCCTCAGTTGTCTTCTAGACCACTTTCTCTCGATACCCTTGACAGGTTTTGGGCTCGATACCCTGCTCATTGTGGTCTACCCTACTTTCGACTGTACCCGCTTGGTGATTGTTCACGCGCTGGCAACCTAGTTGCCTATCTTTTTTTGGGACATACACAGGTGACTGCGGGGGTATACCACGGTACCTACGATAGAAATCGGACCATGCTTTGCAGAGTATACCTGGAGGGTGCTTCCGTGTTCGAGTTGCACTTGCATCGGTTAGTTTCTATAGTGTTGGTTGTTGTAACTATTCTTCCAATTAATTTAGTGTTTGCCTGTCTTATCTTATAGGGACTTTTTTAGTGTGTGTTGTTTTTGAACGACTATAACTTCCTAGAGTGTCTCTGATCTTCTCACACAGTGGAGGATCACGAGCTTCGTTGGTCACGAAGGCTTCTTGGCCTGCCGCCGGTTACACTGGAGCCACCCCCGCCACCACTAAGGCGAAAACTAGACCAGCAAGGGTCTTTTGAAGCGACCGGGTCACAAGAAATTGTGCCTGACTAACATCCAGAGGAATCGACCGTTTTAGACCTTGGAGCGAAAGATTTTGGTTTAGTTAAAACCTCCACCATTGATCTTTCAACACCCACCATCGTATCGATTCATCCTTACGAGTGCCAGACAGTGTCACACGCAACAATGGAAACAAATGTTGTTACTCCTTCTGGGAATTCTTCAATTCCCACTACGGTTGTCACCACAGGAAAGTTTCCACCTCCTAACCCACCATCACCGGTCCGAGCCACCATGGTCTCGACCGCCTCTACATCACATAGTGGTCCGTTCCCGTCTCTGGTAGCGGCCACAACCCTTTCACACCAAGTGCGATAGGCCCTTCGTTCTCATACGGGATGCCTAGTTCATGTACAAGTCTTGTACTTTCCTACTCCACTTCACAGACTTCAGGTCTGGGGGTAGGGAGCTCTAACGCTCCTCTGCAAGGACACATGGGGGGAACTCTTTCTCCTTTTAACACTTTCCCTTATGGGGGAGGTCATATACCTCCTTCGTCCCCTCCACTCGATGGCACACATCAGCAATCCGCTAGGCCACCTACACACCATAGTTTTTTTGGAGTGGGGAGTCAAGGACCACCTTCGCATAATATGCTAGTAGGTTCGACACCATTTTCTTTGTTCAGTGCATTTGGTAACAACGCCTTCTCGTCAGCTACTTTCCCAATTGGGGGCAACCTCGGTTTCAGACAACCTATTCCTATGCAGGGTACTATTCCTGCACAGGGGGCACACCCAGGAACTTCTTTCGCATCAGGGCCTTGGAATTCTTGGCAGGGATCAGTTCCCTCGTCAAGAATGCCGATCTAGGGTAATTATTTTCACAATCAATGGAACCCCAGACAAAGCACTATGCCTATCCCCACGGGACCGACATGGGGCAACCTTTCCCAAAGTCCTTTGAATGTAATGCATGCCCAACCATCTATGTCCTATTTTGGAAATCAACCGATGATGTCTCCTCACACGCAAAATCCATACGCTAGCCATGGCCATGATTTTTACTAGAACCTAGGCCAGCAGCCGAACTTTTCCTGGCAACCTGGTGCCAGTCAAACTCCAGGCCCCTTTTTCCCAGGTTATCACCAACAACCCAAACTACCCTTCCTGGCAACCTTGCATTTGCCAGACTTGACATGGTTGTTGAATGACCCTTTCTGTCACGATCCGCGTTGGCCTTCTATGCCGATGAAGTTGCCTTCGGACATCCCAAAGTTCGAAGCCAAGCGTAACAAAGATCCAGGAGATCATGTGACTACCTTCCATATTTGGTGCTCATCTAACTCGTTGAAAGACGACTCCATACAATTGTGATTGTTTCAACGTACTCTCATTGGGAGTGCCGCGAAATGGTACATTGAGCTCGATCACTCAAGATACTCTTCCTTTAGTGAACTGCCAATGGATTTTCTAAATCATTTCCAGTTACCTGTGAGATACGACGCTGGCACCGAATTGCTGGCCAATTTCTCACAAACAAAAGCAGACCATATCTCTAATCACATCCGAGAATAGAGACGCTGGAAGAGTTTGATTAAGGTACTAGTCCCACTAGCATTCTTGCTCGAGTGGTTCCTTAAGTCTTTGGTCCCACAGTTGTCCAAAGATGTCGCTACGTCGGGAGTATTTTATGAAGAAGACGCCATCATGAGAGCTCAACAACTTGAGCTAATCTATTCTCAGTCTGGTTTAATATACGAGATCTTGCCAGATGTGCCATGCTCAATACTTGATAACACCAGGTAGAGAGCTGGACCACATGCCGATGGTATTATTGGTTCAGTACAAACAAAGCCCATTGAGCAATTAACGAAGCAGTTGCAACAATTGTCTATACAACACACAACAACCAGCCAAACTACTCATTTGGCTGCTCCCCCTACCAAAATGTCGGATGTACACAAAGTGTAATCGACTAATCCAAAGGTCACCTAGCAGCCTGAAGGAAAGAAAAAACAATGAAAGAAGGGTAAGGGGGATAAAAAACCTACTGATAATGCTGGTGGGGACAACACTGAGAAACAGAAGGCGAGGTATCCATGCAACTTATGCATGGAAGACCACCTGACCCATCTATGTCCTCGGCTTTTAGAATCCCATATGCATTCAGAACGTACTGCGCATCTATATTTGCTTTCCACATAACTAGCATGCCCTTGGAGAAACTATTGTTCCAAATATGGGAGAGTTTTCATTTAAGGAAAAGTGTTGGTTGCCTAAGCGTACATTGTATGGCTTGGATGTACTCATCTTCTGATAGATTTACCTGTGTCAAGAAGGCATCAAAGCTCATCATTTCGTCAAATCCTCCTTGTTCTAGAAATGCAGACAAGGATTTAGATTTTTCAACAATAACATTGTCCTCTAGACTAACTGGCTCTATGATTCTTGTAGCTCTCATTGGTGGCATGGGAAAGTTGTATCTGCAATGCTAGTTTTTTCGTTTTCTAAAACTTCTTGTATGGTAATGTCTATGGACTTACGCAAGTTCTGGATCCAAATGATTTGTGTTGCATTTTATGTATTTATCCACAAATTGTTCGATCTCTAAATTGTTATCAACTCCATAGATTGGTGCACCCTCTATCCACAATAGTGCGTGGTCATGTTCATTTCCCCTATTCTGGAATCCAGTCACAAAAAAGTAGTCTGATATTTTTATGAAAAACGTTTCATCATGGCATATCAATTGTCTCAAAGAATTTATTCTATGTCTGTAGTAGCGAGTAAATGTCACCGGGTCTTTTCTTATGAGGTAGTCAATGTCGTTATTTTCCAGTGTATTGGTTTCTTTTTTACGTTTCCTGTTCCTATGAAGGCCAGATATGGCAGCCACCAATGGATCCCAGCAATGCTCTGCACTTGTAAATGTGACGAAAACTGTTGGTGGGCCCAATTGCCGGATCATTGCAAATTTTTGTTTTGTTTTGTTGTAAATAGTGAGGAGAGCTGCGAATGTTTTTGAAATCTATGTATCCAATATCATATTTCAGATTTTTTTCTAGGTTTACTTTGTACTTCACATCCTTGGTGAACAACTTTCTTCCTTGTAACTGGCCTTTTCTTATTCGGACCCAGATGCAGGACAAAACTTGCTCTATTATTATGCACATTGTTTTGAAAAACAAATTTGTTATGTGACAGGAGAAGTAACTGCTTGAATGTAGCAGCTCCCATCGGACTATTTTATGATAACTGAATCATTCTATAATATCAGTGTCTCGTGGATCTCCATAGAAGAGTGTTGGAAAGTTCATTTCCTCAGCGAATTTGTCCTTGAATATTCCAAGTGGACGCTTCCCCTTGGCAGGTACAATTTCGACAATTTTGTCTTGCAAGTCACGAATGCATTGTGAATCAGTGAATCCATGCACCAATGTTTCAACAGGTGTTTCATTCTCTGATTCATCACTTGCATCAAAATCACTAATATTTTCAAGAGTGTCTGCAGAGTTGCCATGTTCTTCTGCAAGAACACTATTCCAGTTGGCATTTATACAAATGTTCTCTGCTTTGTACAGGGCCCTAGAACATTATTCCTTCAATGCTTTCATAACAACATGCACATGCACTTTGCCTGTTTGATAGGCATTTTTGTATCACAAGCGTCTTTTCAGAGCCACAACGATTGTAATTGTATTGTTAATGAATTGTGGTAAAAAATTTTGCACAACATCTAGTTGAACAGGCACATTAATAATTGATCCTATCAAGCCCATCTGGGGTCGTTTATAGCCCCAAGGTCTGATTTGAGAAAATGCAATTCGCAGAGACACAAGTCTCTCCTCAAGTTCCGTAAGTGCACTTACATCTTCTAGTGTTGTATTACATCTTATTCAGTCAGGGGTTGCAAACTGTGGCAGTTTTCCATTTTCAAGTGATTGTTTGCATGGAAGACAAACTTTCCCATTGGAAAATGGTTTATCGTGCGCTGTCAAGTGGAGGTATTCTTCTTGCAAATCAGGCATGAAAGACTTTTCGTTTTTTGAAAAATTCAATTGTTCACAAATTGCACATGTAATGGAAGAAGTGTCTTTCATTTGTTTCATGCAGTTCTATCTTGCATTTTTCTTTCACAGGGAAGTGTTGGCAGAAACTGTTTCCTAGTTTTCATTGCTACTACTGCATGGTGTTGCTTGTAGATCACAAACTGGCACAATTGCATCCAAATTCTGGGATATGCGATCACACCGGTTTATGTTCTGTTATGCATGAACATATTTCTTTACATTGTGATATGTGAGTTTCTCCCTAAAAGGAACTGTAGCAATGCATTTTTTTCTCTCGCACATGACCTTTTTCAAGTTGTGGTAACTTACTCTACGTTTCTTGCCCAAGGGTGGGATGAGCTGGTGGCAACTGGGATGAATTTCAATCTCACCCATCTTTTGAGAAACTACTTTACATTTTTTGTTCAAGGCCTTTATGACCTTATCAGAAGTCGGATGAATTTGATGAATATTTTTTTTCAAATTGTGATAACTTACTCTACGTTTTTTGTCTAAGCGGTCTATGGCCTCATCACAACTGTCATGAATTTTACACATGTTTTTTTTGTTCAAGCCCTGTCTACCCATATCGCAACCGGGAGGAGTTTCATTTTCACTAAAAAGAATTCCACGCGTATGCAAATTCGATGTCGTTTGGGCAGCATGGACAGTCAACCCTGAACTACCTATATGTGCAAGCAAAGGTTCACAATGGATATGTGTTGTATTTTTTTTCAACAAGAGGATGTCAATTGTTCGATCATAATTTGAATCAATAACCCAGGAATGGACACTGGCATCTGGCAAGGGCGATCACACCTAGATATTCACCCTGAATATCATAGAAAACCATTGCAAATAGAATATGCAACCCTCCATATTCCATTTTTCATATGGAAGCACCATGTTCACAAGGTATTCCTGCCAACTTCCAACTGCCAGCTTATTTTCTACGAGATATGGGCAAAGGTGCTGATGCAAGCACCTAAAAGCCTATTGGATGTCGCCTATAATTGCATTGCAAAAGGACTGTACAGTGTAAAGTCGTAGTGAATGAACATCGAACTCCATTGCCACCAAACAAAAAATTGCATTGAACAGACTATCCCCACAGATAGACACAACATTTGTTGCTAGTTGTAAACCATGGCAATCTATGCCATGCAAAATCCGTTTCCATTGCGATTGAAGGTCTTTGCAAATAACAGACAAGCAGATATGAGGACCTTCTATATTTCATATGGACATTTTCCTGTACAACAGTGGTTCATAATGGCCACTGAGGGCATTGGCATCATGGAACAAGATGCAATATGGATTGTCAGATACAGTTTTGTTGAATAGTAGATATCTTGTTTTTCTTGTCAATGACCAAATGCCAACTAATATATTCAGCCAGTTAGATATCCACCGTATACAAAATGTATCTCCCCAAAGTCCCCTCTCATGCGCAGGCAGAACTGGAGATGCAAACAACCGCATCTTTGAAAAATACGTACTGACATCATGTATTCCATGCAATTGTCGAAGAAAATCAGATTCCAGTTCATATTCATAGGACTGTAAAGCCTCAGCATCACCATTTTTAAAACAGGTCAAGAAATAATCTATCAATCCATTGGGCATCTCGGTCGACGAATAACGAAAATGCAATAGAATCTGGAATGTATTGAAAAGGCAATTCCCAACAGTATACGAGAATGCATCCAATCTAAAAATCCCATTTCTATGCAAAACCACGTCAATGTTGTCATGTATAATGAACTGTGTATCTATTTCATACGATTCAACATCTATTACTTCTTTCATCTCTTCAACTGTCATTTTGAAGCTATTTGCTACATACTTTCAGTTTCTATGAAAACAGAGAAAAGAAGGGGAAAAAAATAAAAGGTAGCAAAATAAAAAAGGAAAGCAAAATAGGGTACCAATCCCCGTATGTATCTTTCAACCTTTTTCTTCTCAACTTGAATCCCCCCTAGTCCCCATAGCAGATGACAAGAAAACAATGAAATAAATAAAACAATAACTTTACTCAGCAGAAACAAAATAGGTAGATGCAGTTTTTCGACCCACAGAATAAAAGCATGCCTTGCGTCTACACACCGCTCGATTGTTCCCTCTTCTGATGGCTCCCAACTACTTTTTGTAAAGCCCTCTGCATTGCAAGACACATGGTTTCCAGGAACAGAAACTAAGAGCACATACAAAGATGATCTGCAACAAAATTTTAAGGTAGGGACTCCCACCATTGAAAAAACAACAACAACAGGGAAACTTACCTGTCAACAAAGGATGACAAGAGCTCAACCCCAAAAACTACAAATCGCAACAACAGGTCCAACAACTTGCAAAGTTGAAGAACAACAAACCAGTGAACAACCACGAAGATCTCAAACTGCAAGTGCAGGACCTCAACTTTGCAAAGTTGAATCAAACAGGAACCAGAATCATGGAACGAACCAACAAACAAGGATCGAGCACTCGAGCAACGATGCCGACAATGAACGAAACTATATTGCAACGCATCTATACAATAATCATTTAACACTGCCAGAGCTGTTAGGTGAATAGTTAAGACTGTCAGGATCATCGAAGGGTGTAGGCCTGTGCAAGAATTTAAGAAAATATGCAGTGTGGAAGGCCTATTCTCTCGAAGCACGCAACAATAAAGAAAAAATCACACATAGTAATATGGTAGAGAATGTTTTCTACTCAACAGAAAATGCTAAGGGAAACATTCGAACTAATGCTAGCATTAATCCACCTTCGACCAATGCATAATAAAATATATGATTCAAAAAGACCATATACTACCAAATACTTTGGATATGCAGAGATATTTAACATTGGGAATAGCGAAGGCGGCAATAAGACCTCCAATCCATTGTCCAATTAGATCTTGAAAAACATGATATTTTTTATTATATAATAATCGATGTTTCCACTTCCCTTGTTCCAACAATAGACAATATGGAAATATTTCTGGTCAATGCACAATCTGATACCAGGTCAATGATTTATCGATCGCTATAGTCCCTCTACACCTATGGTAGGGACTAATAAGGAAAAGACTACCATTTCCTTGCATCAGAAAATAAGGAAATCTTGCTTTAAATCAACTCGAATCATCATTCAAACTAATAGATGTAGTTAAGTATCACAATAATTAAACAATTAAGCCTCTAGCAATTAATAATCTTTTATCAATTTAGGGAAACATTTTGGGAAAAGAGAAACCATTGTGCTTCGAAACCTAGAATACATAATATAAACAAGAATGTTGAGAGCTTGCTTTTCTAAGCTTTTCAATAATCATATGTTAATTATTAAAGTTAGTTAGAAACTAGCATATCTTTGAAAAGACGAAGGGGAATGCTAAAGGAAATCAAGGGTGGATAAGTTGTGAAAAAAATAAGAAGTTTTATTTATTTATTTTGGATGGTGAGTTATGTTAATGTCAAAATTTACATGTATTTATGGGTCTTAATTTTTGAAAAGTTATTGACAATTAGCATTTTTTTTTGGGTGTAGCACATAGAGCACAAGGTTTATTCAATGAACTTTAACTATGTTAGGATTAATGGACACCTAGAGTAGGAAGAAGGATTTCACGGTCCTTAGCTCTATAGTGATATCACTTTTTCAGGGAAAAAATTTGTTCAAATTATATTAGCCATATAATTGTTTTTACATCTTTCAGTTCATAATCAAGATTCTCTAAATCCTCAAAAATTGGCATAATCAGCACAGTCCAAAACCATACAAAAAGTAGCAAAAACACATCACAAAATTCCATTACATATACCACTGTATCTAAAATCTAATATAAACTGGATAAAAACCGGACACAAAAACAAAGAAATGCCCTTATACATCATTGTTTGTCTTCTTTAATCTGCTTCTACTTTGCAGATTCATCAATGAATATTGATCTGTCTTCTTAGGCCTTCATCTCCATTTGTCCATTGGTAATAGGTAACCAATCCTTTAGGTTCAATCAGAGCCTTCTTTGAGAGATTATTTGCATCAGTGTTAAAATCTCTATAAATGTGCTGGAATTCAATATAAAGGAAGTTATGGATACGTAATTTAATTCTTTTCTTCCATCCTTCTATGGAGCTCACCATCAATCCCCCCTTGTCACTGAGCCAATCAATTACAACTTTTGAATCGCCCATAATATGAATACATGGGATCTCCAAAAATTCTGCTAGCATTAATGTGACCCAAGCTCCCAAGAGCTCCATCCTCGTGTTTGTTCCTTTACCACAAAAAAAGTTCATTTATATACAATAGTCTCTCGAATTTTTATGACTCCTCCTGCCCCACTCCTAAATCCATCTTTTGATGCTACACCATCAAACCATGCAAGTGCTGTATTCGGACTATGATTTATCATAATAGTTCTCAGGAGTCGAGACTTTACATGACTACTGAAATTAGTTAGACGTGACAAAGTCTTATAGATTACCGAATGCAATGAAAGTGAATTATCCTCAAAGATAGACTTATTGCATTCAAGTTAGGTAAACCATATACCATGCACCGCAATCGAAGTGGGCACAGTCTTTATCATATACCATTTTTTCAAACAATATGAAAGATTATTACCAAACCAAACTCTGTCAAGATTTAGAGTCCATTTTAAGATTTTCCAGACTGTAATTGAGAAAGGACAAAGTTTGAATATGTGGTAGGGCGTTTCCAAATCCCTCTTGCAAAGCAGACAACGTCTCAGACCCTCCCAGCCTTTTCTCTGCAGCATATTCCAAGTGAGATTTTTTCATCAATTACCAACCATATAAACAACTTTACTTTTAATTGTATCTGCCAATTCCAAATAGACAATCTCCATCTCTCCGCTTTAGTATAGCCTTTTGAAGAAATAATACTTAAATAAAAGTTTCTTGCGGATGGAATTCCTGGACTCTCCCCACCTGTCCACAGAACTTGATCAATTCCTTCTTGTAAAATCACTCCCGAGTCGATAAGTGTTCTCCTGAACATATCCCATTCTGAATCCAATACACCCTCCAAACCTAGATCATCACTATTCAACCAATAAGCATAAATATTTTGTTCATTTGATGGGTTCTGTGCATGTGCCAATGTCAATATATCTTTTTCTTTTAATGCTTCCTGTAGTGGGAATGATAAAATGGAACTATCCCCCATCCCCAATATTTGATCCTTCCCCAGATCCACTAGATCTTCTGCTCCCGGGTTCCAGCTTATTCCATGTAAAATAAGATAAACCACCTTCAATAATCCGCTCCAAATTTTTAAGACTCTGTTTTGCACAAATGTACTAGATCTTAGCCAGGAAGTCACGTTCCTATTGCCAAGATATTTATCAATGATAATATTATGCCAAACACTTTTCCCCATAAGAACTCTCCAAAGGGTAATCGCTGCTAATGCTTCGCTGAAATAAAAAATATTAAGAATGCCCCAACCCCCCATCAATTTTGGAACTGAAATCTTCTCCCAATTGCATAGGTGAAGATGGTGGGTGACACTGTCTCGTTTCCACAAGAAATTGAACATCATCTCCTCAACATGTTCAAAACTGAGATAGGTACAACTGCCATAGATAACCAATAGACCAACTGGATTGTTAAAACTTCTTTCAACAGAGTTAGACGCCCACCCAAAGACAACCATCTATAACACTAGTTATTGATTCTCTTTTCAATTTTTTTTAGTAGCCAATTCCATTCTTCCATGCGCTGTGCACGAGCTTTGAGATAAAATCCCAAATATTTGAAACCCAGGTCCATCGAAATAAATTAAAAGAGAAAACAACTTTGAAAACATTAAGATCCAGTTCGGTTAATCTAGCATGATGAAAAGTAGATTTTACAATATTGATTTGTAAGCCTGAAGTTAAACAAAAGAAATTCATGATTTTGTCATTCTCCCACCACTCCTACATAGTAGCCTTTGTTAAAATGACCACATCATCAACAAAAATAATATGTAAGAGTTTTAAATATCTGGAAACCGATATACCTATCAATAAACCAACACTTTGACTTTATTTTAGAAGGAGACATAATCCTTCCATAACTAGTATGAAGAGTAAAGGGGATAAGGGACAACCTTGTCGCAATCCTCTACAACTCTTAAAGAAATCCGTAGCTTGTCCATTTACCAAGACTGACTGTGAAGTGGAGACCACACAAATCATAATCCATTTGGTCATATGGATTCCCATACCTATTTGTAGGAGGATTAATCTCAACAGGTCCCAGTTAACACAGTCATATGCTTTCTGTAAATCAAGCTTTAATACCAGAGCTTTAATGTTCTTCTTCTTTATGCTATGGACACATTCATGCACTGTACCTATGGCATCCTGTATCTGTCTCCCCTGGAGAAATCCAAACTTCTCTTCAGAAAGCGTTCTAGAGAGAATAGGTTTGATACGATCTGCTATAACCTTTGAGATAATCTTATAGCACAAGTTACAAAGGGAGATCGGACGGAAATCTCCAAAGAGATGAGGTTTGTTTACTTTCAGGATTAAAGTGATAAAAGTAGAATTTAAAGCTCCTGAAATAAACCCTTTTTGCCTAGACTCCTCCACCATTTCAAGCAGATCCTCCCCTACAATATCAAAAAAATTCTTGAAAAATTTGATAGTCCAGCCATCCGGGCCCGGACTTTTGTCAACTTTAAAATTGGATAAAACTTATTGAAGTTCCTTCAAGTCGACCGGTTTATATAAGGCTTCTTCTTCCATATTATTTAACATATATTTAAACAATGCAACCACCTTAACTTGCTCTCTAACTAGAGGGCGTGTCCTGTCTTTATAAAAATCTTTGAAATGGTGAAAATCAACTTTTTAAAAATTTTCTTGTCCACTGTGTGTTTGACCCTCCTCATCTTTTAACTCCCAAAGAAATTTACTATTCCTCCTAAAAATCACATAACTATGAAAGAATTTAGTATTTTGATCTCCATTGTGTAACCAAATGGCCCGACTACACTAACGCCATTGTTCCTCTGTTTCAAGTAGAATCTTCGATCTTTCTTGTTCCAATGACTTAAGAGACTGATCACCAAATTTAATAAAGATGCCATCAATTGGATTTTGTAATCTAAAAGTGATCTCCTTTTCCAACTTAGTGAGTCTACAGTTTTTACGGTGCCTCTCCTCCTTTTGCTCGGTTTTAGTTAAAATTTTCAAATCCTTTAGTTTCCAAACAAGTCTCCTTTGTCTTCCATCCTCTAGTAGATACTTAGGATGTCTCCAGAGTTTCTGTACTATCTCAATAAAGATTCTTTTTGTAGACCACAGTGGATTAGATTTGAAAGGAAAATCTTTAAAAGACGAAGATGAATCAAGCTGTAGTACAATCAGGGCATGATCAGAAATGTAGGGAAACTCGACCCAAGCCCCATATACTCCCATCGATGCCAAAAGATATTCAGAAATAAGTGAGCGATCAAGTCGCTTTGAAATAGAATTAGTACAAGCTCGACCATTCCTCCAGGTTGGCACCAAAGTCCCAGGAACAATATCTATCAGCTTATTCTTGTGAAAATAATTAGTAAAAAAACTAGCCAAAGTACCCAAAGTATTTGTTCCTCCCCAAATATTCCTAGATGAGAGGGTCAAGTTTAGATCACCAGCAGTTACTAAATTCTTTAGTGCTAAAAGTCCAGACTTCTCCAGCCTTTCCCAGAACTGTTTATGCTCTGAACATGATCCATAGATATTAAGAAGTGATATCTGCCTCTTACATTCCAGATCAATACATGTTATAAACATCCCACCACAAGTGAAATAGGGAACCAAATCAAAGGAATTCAGGTCCCATGATACTAATAAACCCCCATATTTACCCACAGATTTTACTGCACAACAGTGCCAACTAGGTCTTAGTAAATGAAAAAAGGTGTGATCTTTCTCTACATGTACTAAAGTCTCCTGAAGAAAAACAATATTAGGCCGCACTTTATCAAGAAGTCCCTGGATAGAGGCTAATTTTAGGATTCCCCCCATTCCCTTGATATTGAATGAGATTAATAACATTATTTGGATCGTGCGAGGGCCTTCATAGCTCTAAGGGCCCCACCATCAGTGGAAGATCACAAAGAAGATTCGACAACCTTCTCAATGGAGGATGTTTTCCTAGTACTTCGATTTTTCACCGAAGAATGCTCAATACCTAAGCCTCTTGACCATGTGAATGCTTTCCCAGCCTCTCCGACGTCTGTACTTTTACCACTGTAATCACCAATTTCAGTCTCCGGGACCGTTTCTAAATTACCAATATAAACTGGCAATTTGACAGAAGAATCATTACTGCGAATGAATGAGATAAGTGAAACAAGTACCGCAGTCAGATTTGACTCTTCATCTTCCAGTTCACGGTAACCAGGAAGATTAGTAGGTAGTTCTAGTTTAGGTTGACTAGAGCCCAGGGTATGAGAAGACACATCTGGGGAGAAGGACTCATGTGAAGGGTTTCGGTCAGTGAGTTTGTCAACTGACAAAACCTATCAAATCATCTGAACCACAGGATACATAACCCTAAAAAATGTCTAGGAAGTAGTATGTGAGTCATAGCCCTCAACAGATTCATCAGTGTCTCCCGAATGTCCATGCACAGATAAAGGTGGCGAAATGACATCAACAATAACTTGCTTAAGCCATTCAGAAGATAACACCAACTCTCTTTCCCCAGAAGTTAATGAATTATAAAAATACGGACATAAGGATTGAATCTTACCTAGAACCGTCGAAGAGGGCTCCAAAAAACTTGAATCTCTGCCAGCAAAACCTTCAAACCCCGTATCCATCGACTCATCAGGCTGGGTATAGTAATCTCTAAGAGAATCCGTCGACTCTTCAAAAAACTTCTTTCCTTGACACTCTCGGCGAAGATGAGTAGTGCTTCTACAAAATCTACAGTGAAATGGAACCCCTAAATAATCAAGTTTCTGTAGAATAAAACTACCTCTCCACTCGATTTCTAATGTAGCAGGGGGTCCATGTTGAACATCAATTTCCACCATCACCTTGCCAACCTTTCTTGCAGACGCCGAAAGGTTACCTTCATCAGTCATTATAAACTTACCTAGGGAATTCCCGATAGCTTTCAAAGCGCCAACATTCCATAAAAACCAAGGCAACCCCGGGAACAAAACCCAAATATATCTGTGTGGGAAAAAATCAGTTTCCGGGTTAAATGCTAATCTCCACCTTTTTAGCATTAAGCTACTTGTTCCATCCACCCAGTATGAATTCAACAATAATGCTGCATCTTCTGGGTTCCTACATAGGAGACCAATTCATCCTTTTGATAACATGAACAATTCTGGGACATATCCAATAACCGGACACCAAATCTTCTCTAACCAGGGAAATAGTTTTTCATCACTCATTCTATGATAGTAAAATCTGCCTACTAGTCCACATAATGCTAGCCTACATGTATCTTCTAGACCTATGTTTTCCCCAAGTACCATTATATTTACCGCCTTCAAGGCTCTCCACTGTTTCCTATAAGTCCGGTCACCAATACCAACCGACGAAAACCCCGCTTGGTTATGAACTTTACCTTCACCACCACCAAAAAATTTAGAGAAATTCTAAACTAGCATAAAATCCCCTATAGCATCATCTGATAGGGATGATAAATAGGTGTCAAAAGACGGATTATGTTCATACTTTGAGGTAGCACATGGTTCCTTTGTTACAGAAGGTATACCAGGTGCTCCAGGTGAAAAAATCTTAGGGTTCGATATCAAAATCGAAGTATTAAGGTGCGTATTAATTTCATCTACCTGCCATAACTCATCCACATGCTCTCTCAATAATGTCTGTACCTCCGCATTAATAGTATCCAATGTGGTTGATGCCATTTGGATACCACTAATAAAAACAGCTTAGAAAATGGGATGTATCAAGGAAGGATAAGAACCCACCTCCCTTGATAAAAAACAAAAATAAATAATGATGACAGGAGTAAATGCCACTTAAAGGCACTACTAACAAACTTCGAAGAAAGTTAACAAGTGTAACAAGTAATCCAGAGTCCGGTCCAGTTTCCAAAAAGAGAAATAATTGGAACCTAGAAACTAGAAAGACCCCTAAACGTCAAGAAGAAATGAAGAAACATGAACCAAAACTATAAAAGACGGATGGGGTAAATCTTATCACCACTGTTAAGGCAAGAAAGTGTTGTAACCATGCTAGAAATTCATCCATGGCTGCTCTGGTTAGTCTCCCGCTCAAAATAACACTTACTTCAAGAAAATACCATGTTGTAATGCTCCACTGCATCGTTAACAAAAAATAAAGCACACAACTTACATACTCATTTTTTTTTATCAATACTATAATTACTTCTTTGCCATTATCATACATATATTTTATTTAATTCCAAATACATGATATTACCTCTTTAAACATTTCAATCTTAACTAATGAATAAATAATAAGTAGAAAAGTTGGCTCAATTACCAATTTAATAAGACAAGTCTTTAGACCATAATGATTAGTCCTCTATTTATCATTCAATGGTTCATAATTTTCCTCAACAATAGTAATACAATAATCTACCATCAAATGGTCATATAGAATCAACCTTTAATCCTTGTAAGTGGTTCACTATTTTAAATTACATGTAAATTTTAAAATACAATTCTCTATAAAATGGTTGGAAAGAGACTTGTTCTAGCACTCTTCTTGTAAATATTCTTTTAATTGAAGAATATTCCACATTGTAGGATTAATTCATATGAACAAAATTCAACTAGGAATTTATAAAAAGTCTATATCATCATCGATATCCATTTAGTTTGGAATAATGAGACAAGGTTATGAACAGATTCAAGAGTATGTATTTAATCAATTACATCCATTTCTTAAGTATCAAAACATGGTAAGAAGTTACATCATTATAATAGTATGCATGTAAACTTTATTAGACTTGTAAAAATAAATTACTTTCTTTAGGTAGGGAATTACAAAACCCAAAATGGAAAATTCCCATGGTTTGTTCACTATGGAGTTTCTTCTAGATCAAATGATGACTTCTAATCAATCAAGAAAATGTCTTAAGACACTTTATAAGAGAGTAAAATGCTATCTAAGAAAGCATATATTACCTTCCTCAATCACAGGGACAACCCCCACCCCCCACGCAAAAAAAAATACCCCTCGAATCTAAATTTTTAAGCCAGGAAAACATGTTGTAGGATGTATATGAACTTTTGATGAAGGGAAGGAACATACATGAGGATGTATACAATACCATTCTTAAAGT
>JASDQU010374104.1:1776-34477 GCA_032191745.1 Picea mariana | reverse complement strand
AAAAAAAAATACCCCTCGAATCTAAATTTTTAAGCCAGGAAAACATGTTGTAGGATGTATATGAACTTTTGATGAAGGGAAGGAACATACATGAGGATGTATACAATACCATTCTTAAAGTAAGGTGTGTATACCTCTATTTTATGAGAAATAAATAGTAAAACTACTAAAAAACCAGTCTTTTAGTTCCTGATCAAGGCTAAGGTCTTTAGTTTGGTTTTATAACAACTAGAAGGCTATGTTCTAACTCTATACCAAAACCCTAAAGAAAATTTCAAGTTACAACCTCCCTGTCTATAAATTGAATTTTCCAGAAATGCATACCTTTTTACTGATGGCTGTAGAAGATCCTCCCTTGATTATTCTTTAATTCCGAGATTTCTCCAAGTATTAGCTCCAATTCTCTTTTTTCTAAATATAAAATTTGTGTATTGGTTGACCACCCTACCAACTCTCAAATGGGTATTCTTCTTCCCCACGGACCCTCGATCTGCAACAGGTTGTATGCAGGGTATTTTTTAAGGATTCAAATATTATACCTATGTATAGTATTCTAGGTGATTATTTTGGTTTGAAAAATCATATATATAAATATGTAGGTGAATATTCAATAAAAAACATATAATTTCTATTAAAACTTGTAGATTTTTTTTATGAATATTATCAATTTAATCATATTTATGTAAAAAATAGGTGAATTTTTAACCAAAATTTTGAATATTTTTCCAGAAAATGCCCAAAAAATAGCCAATTGGTGAAATTTCGCCCCTAAAAATGACCTTAGTTGTATGAAAAGAGTACAAAAAATAACATTCAAATTGTGTGGATCTTCTAAATCATATGAGGCCCCCACCTCCCAAGTACATACACAATCTTGAGACCAAACACAACACCAACCCACAAAGAAAAAAATGAGCATTATGACATACATTCAACATTATGGTGCAAAAAAGTGAGCTGTCAAGCCAAATCCTCCTTTCTTATATATCGTTTAAGGCTCATGTCATTTGTTCATCTCATGCAAAATATTGATTGTTTTAATTATTAATTGCATATTATTTACCTGCCCATGTGTCACTCCATGCACAAGTAATTATTTTATTTAAAATGAAAAATATAGATTATCCATGAGATCATAGCCTCTTCTCTTATTTTTACTCTTAGATGTTCTCTAGATCCCTTTTATTTTTCATCATTGAGTGGGTGCACATGAAATTGTTTTTAATTTTTTTCTGTTTAATTAAAATTGTTTAATTGTTTTTTCTATTTAATTAAAATTGTTTTTCTTTCCATTTGATTCACCCCTTTCTATATGCATTTCTATTCCCAATTACAAATTAAATTATATTTCCTTTTTCATAAAAGTGTGCATAAGTCTATATGATCAATCAAACTTCTCATGCAATTTCCCATGCTAAAATAACATGCATATGACAAAGGATTTTTTCTCCAAAGTATCCATAAACCGAATCAAAGTCAATACCAAGGGTGAAACCAAGTTAACTAATGCCTTTAAGTATTTGGTACCAAGAGCTAGACATGATCACTACAACTCTTCAAGTACAATGCACCAAGAGCTAGACATAACCTCTACAACTCATCAAGTGCATGATATAAGGGTGTCATGCCCCTACATGTTCTTCAAGTGATACCTACCAATATGTGCCAAGGGTGCTATGTTTATGCATGCCCTTTAAGTATCATTTTTCAATGATGAGGGATGGTGTCATGGTTGAGACTTAACTAACCCAAATCATTTACCATTTGTGAGAGACTAATAGTTATTAAGAAACAAAGATTGACACCTTATTGTGTGCCCCTCAACATGACCTTGTAAGTGATCGAATCCACGACCTACCCTTACGACAACATGTAACCTCCAGGAAAAAACATAATCATATTTTTTTCAACCTATTACATGGTAGGGAGGCTAGTAGGAAAGAATAGACAACCTATACCTTCTCTCCCGGATGGTACTTATGTGACATCTCATCATAGAAACCCTTGCCCATGTGTAAAATTATTTGGAAAATGGTTCCCTTTCTCTACATACATCTAGAAACAACATATCAAACAACATTGTCCAATAATCATGAATACACAATAAGCAATGTCATATACATATCAATCATATATACCTCGACTCCATATTTGATCCATATATTTTGACTCAATCCAGAGTCCATATGCACCTACAATTTTTCTTGTTGCACTTAACAAGCCATCAGTAGCATCATATAAAATAATAGATTTCATCATGTTACCATGTATTCAATTCCAATATTCCATAGCATCATATAAATATAAAAGCATAAACCATAAAAGATATATGTATACATCAAGCATAATCACATCAAATTAGATCAAATATCTATATCACATCATCCATAAATGTATCTGTCAACCAACCATGTCATTCTTGTAACTAGAATGCCTTCAAATAATAACATCATATTAGTAAAATAAATTCAAAGAAAAAAAGGGTACTACATACCCCCCTCTTCAGGAAACATCATCTTGAAATTCTAAAATAAATAAGGAAAGTGATGACTCATCTCAATCGTGTCCTCCCAAGTAGTTGAACTGGGATTATAACTATCCCACTAGACCTTTACCCGGTCAAGCAAATGATGTCAGACTATCAAGTTCAGTAATCTAGTACACAAATCGATTTGGCCTTCAAGCCCCCCTTGTTTGACATTTGCAATTGACTCAAACCAATAACATGAGAAGGATATGAAATATAATGATGCAAAGTAGACACATGAAAACATCATGCATACGATCTAGAGATGATGGTAATGAAAGATTATAAATGAACTATCCTAATTTTCAGGGATCTTAAATGGCCCCACATACTGTGGTGAAAAATTCGCTCCCTTGCCAAATTTAATTGAACTCTTTTGTGGTCTAAATCACAAACACACTCTGTCTCCTTCTTTATAACTTTTATTTATTTTATGTGCATCCACATAACTTTCCTATCTATTTTGAGCTTCTTTCAATATTTCTTGAATCATTTTCATTTGTTCTTCCATTTCTTGAATAATTTCCGATCCAATTAGAAATCTATCTTCAAGTATGTCCCAACTAAGAGAATTTCTACACGACATACCATACAAAAACTAGAAAGGTGCCATCTTTATGGAACTATGGTAACTGTTATTATATGAAAATTCCACAAGAGGTAAATACTCTTCCCAGTGATTCTATTGGTCCATCGCATACATATGCAACATATCCTCTAACACCCAATTTACTCTTTCTATCTATCCATATGTTTTAGGACATTGCCAAGGCTTCTTGGAAACTAGTACAAAACCTTCTCGTAAATATTGAACCTCTATTTGAAATGAACTTTTTCAAAATTCCATGTAGTCTCACTATCTAATTTAAAAAACTCTCGCTATTTTTGGTGCCTGATAGGTATTCTTTACTAGAATAAAATGTGCACTCTTTGTTAAAGTATCCACTATTACTAATATTTAGTCACATCTCCTTGATGTCATAGGCAATCCCACTATGAAGTCTATTGAAGTCACTTCCCATTTTTATTTTGGCATTGCATGTGGCTACAATAATCCTGTTGGACGTGAAATCTCAACCTTTACTTGCTAACATTTTAGGCATCTAGCCACATAATCTCCTACTTCCTTCTTCATTCCACTCCAAAAGAGTAGTGGTTTTAGATATGCATACACCTTTTTCACTCCAGGATGAACCATATCTGCTATCATGTGTGCTTCTTTGAACATCAAATTACAAATTTCTTCACTTGGAGTAACATAAATCCTTTTGTGAATTCTCAATAATCCATCATTATCCAAAGTGTATCGCTCATACTTGGTAATTCACATTACTTCATTTTCTTATTCTACCTTTACTTTTGCATTCCATGCATGATTTTCTTGTAATTTCAGTATTCCTTCTCTAAGATTCATTTGTAAAGATAAAATTGAGAAGATCTGAAGTCTTTTACTTGAGGCATCTACTAACTTGTATAGGGTTCCTTTAATATATGGCGGTAGTCCAAGTAAATCTTCTAAAAATACATCAATTTGATTTTGTAAAATAAGATGTTGAGCATGTTCATTGTATCATTTTTCTTATTCACATCTCTCACATCATATAACTTACAACCCTTCCTAAGACTTTTCTTCAATTGCATCATTGAAATAAATCTCAAAGAAACTCCTCTATCATCCCCTCCTAAAATTATTTTGTGTCTCAATTCGTCTATAAAGTAAATCATTTTACCCTTACAGTCTAACAACTCCTCATGGGATTCTAATCAATCCATACCTATGATCATATCATAGGATCCCAAGGTGGTAGTGTATAATGACACTTTCATAACACATACCTCAAGATATACTACGTAGTTCTTAACTAATTGCCACCCCACATCTAGATAGTACATTATATGAAATAGAACTTTAGGTTACCTCTGGATATATCAATAATGAAAGACATATAACATTAATCTTACTGACCATATTGAGTATTTTTAACTAATGGTTAGCCCTACCATGATGCTAACCACACACACACACACACACACACACACACACATATATAATCACTTCTTTTATGTTATAATACTATGTATGTTTTTCATAATTTCAAATACACGATACTAGAACTTGAAACACTTCAATCACAATTAAGGAACAAATAACAAGCAACAAAATTGGTTCGATTACCAATTTAATCAAGACAAGTCTTCAGACTGCAGTGATTAATTCTCCACTGATCATTCAATGATTCATAATTGTCCTCAATAATAGTAATATGATAAATCTTCCCTCAAATTTCCATATACAATCAACCTTTAATCCTTATAAGTGGTTCACTTTGTCCATTTCACTCGAGTACAAATTACATGCAAATTTTAAAATACAATTCTCTATAAAATGGTTGGAAAGAGACTTGTTCTATCACTCTTATTGTAAATATTATTTTAATTGAAGATTCAACCTTGTAGGGTTAATATATATGAACAAAATTCAATTAGGAATGTATAAAAAGAGATTTCTTCTTCAAACCCAATCACAAGTGACAAGAAAATGTTCTATATCATCATGGGTAGCCATTCGGTTTGGAATAATGAGACAAGGTTATGAAGAATTCAAGAGTATGTATTTACTCAATTACATCTATGTCTCAAGCATCAAAACATGGTAATAAGTTACATCATGATAATAGCATGCATGTAAACTTTATTTAGACATGTATAAATCAATTACTTTCTTCAGCTAAGTAAATTACAAGACCCAAAAGGGAAAATAACAAGGTTTTCTCACTATGGGGTTTCTTCTAGATCAACTGATGAATTCTATTCAATCAAGAAACGAGTTTAATAAAATTGACAAGAGAGTAAAACACTACCAAAAAAATCATATATTATCTCTTCAACCACAGGGACAAAACCCAAAAAAATTCCCCCTCGCCCCCTTGAAAACCCCTCAAATAAAACATTTTAAGCCTAGAAAACATGATATAGGATGTATACACACTTTTGATGAAGGAAAAGAACATATGTGAGGATGTACCCACTACTCTACTTAAAGAAAGGTGATTTTTCCTATGTTTTATGGGAAAAATTTAGTAAAAATGCCCAAAAACATTCCTATAGGTCCTAATATGTTCAACAAAATAAGGTATTTCCATATAGGACAAACCCCTTAAGCAACCACTCATACAACCAGATCAAATATCGCTACACCAATGTTTTACATGGTTAAATCCCTCAAAGAGAGAAATAGTCCATGACCCTAGAAACCATGGCCACTTGAGGGAATATATTAATGCAAAAGAAAAAACTGTACATAAGCATTTCTCACAATTGATCTTCAACAAATGACCCTCCATGTTGTTTAAATAGAGATCATGGACCAATCGATTGTCAAGACACAGATTAATATAACCATTAATATCGAGGAGAATATGAACTTCCAGATCACTCTATTATAGAACACATGAATACCATCATATTACATTATTATTAATGCATACTAAAGAAACACACTTTTACTTACAACACATTAGACCAAGTTGATCTTAACTAACTCCTAAGTGTCTAAATATCCTAACATCACCCCTTAAGAACAACTTAGGATAGTAATGAAGGATTTACAAGGTGACATGATAGAAGAAGGAAGGAGGCATTAGATCCTATCCCCCCTTAATGACAACTTCATGAACTTCTAATATAGATCGAAGTTAGGAAAACCTCATTACTGTAAGAGACTTTGTGAAAATGTATGCAACTTGATCATCTGTAGGGAAAAAGAGAACTTCAAGAATGTGATCATGAATGAGATTTTTGATGAMGTTCATTTGTATCTCAATGTGATTCCTGCATTGATGTTGAACTRGATATTTGGCRAGCTTGATGGTACTCCRATTGTCACACAAAARTGTGGTTGGATTTTKTTGYTGGAATCCAAAATTTGAAAGGATCTATCGAAGTCACACAAATTRTTGATTTGCATCAACCACTGCTCAGTACTTTGCTTCTGTTGAAGAAAGAGAAAGAAYCTATTGTTTCTTGCAAGCCCAAGTGACAAGTATGGAACGAAGACTAAAAATATAACTTGCASTAGAATTTCAATCATCAGGATCACTAGTCCAATYAGAATYAGTGAAACCAACCAACAAAGCAGTCCCAYTTGAATTGTATTGTATCCCAAAGTGAACTGTAATCCTGCTATATCGAAGTATCATTTTTGCTACTTTCCAATGGATATCATGGGGTGTTTGCATATACTAGACAACAAGATCAACATCAAAGGAAATATCAAGACGAGTATGAGTCAAATACAAAAAGATACCAACTAATTGATGGTACAAAGTGGAACCTACTTCGGGCGTAGTACAAGTGGCAACAACTTTGACTACAAAATGGAAGGGCAAAGGAGTTGGTTTACAATATTCCATGTGCAAGTGGTGAAGAAGGTCATATGCATACTTAGATGGGGATAGAAAAAATCCTTCTTTGGTTTGCAATACTTTGAGGCCAAGGAAATAATGGAAATAACCTAATTGTGTCATTTCAAATTTCTTTTTAAGTTTGGATTTCACATGATTTAAAAGTTTAGGGTCACTACCAGTGAGGATAAGGTCATCAACATAAAGAAAAAGTGTCATGATATGGTTTCCTACTTTCTTAGTATAGAAATTGGGTTCATAATGACATCTAGAAAAGATGGTGTCAAGAAGAAATCTATCCATTTTAGCATACCAAGATTGATGAGCTCGTTTAAGGACATAAAGATATTTCTTAAGGTGGAAAACAAAGCTAGAGTAATTTTGAACATAGCCAGGAGGTTGTTTCATGTAAATTTTTTCTTGTAGATCCCCATGCAAGAAGGCATATTTAACATCGATTTGATGGACCTCTGATTTATGTGAGGTGACAAGGGATAAAACAATGCAGATGGAATTCATTTTGGCTAAGGGGGAAAAGGTTTCATTATAGTTAATTCCTTCAACTTGAGAGAATCCTTTGGCAACTTACTGGGCCTTATGTCTTTCAACACTTCCATTTGATGCATACTTAGTTCTCTACACTCATTTTGATCTTATGAGTTTTATTAATTTCAGAAGAGGTACAATATCCCAACTATTGTACACCATTAATGAACAATATTCTTCATTCATTATCGTGTCCCATTCTGGATGGTTAGAAACTTCTACAAATGTTTCTGGATCACCAACCTTTGAAACTTGAGCCAGAAGAGAGGATGGTCATTGGAACTGTGAATGTGTGCAACACTAATTTGTAGGATCAAAAGAAAGATCACCAACTACTTCTTGTGTTGTATGGACCCATCTAAGAATTGGTGGTGTTGGTGCAGGTTCATGTTCAATAGACCCAATTGGAGGAAGGTGAGCAGGTGGAGGTGTATTTTTATCTTCACTATAATCATCTAAAGAACAAACTAGAATAGGATCACTAACGTAAAAGTTGGGAAGAGAAGGTGGCATAGATGTCAAAGATGACTCACAAGTTGAAGATGTCACAAACATTGAATTAGGATTGCAGGCTGAGAGTTTTTCATCAAACTTAACATCTCTTCGAATAACAGTTTCACTGGAATGAGGGTGAAGAAGTCTATAACCTTTGACATCAAAATATCCAACACAAATGCACTTCTCACTTTTAGGTTGTAATTATTTCCTTTCCTCATCAGAAATGTGAGCCTATGCTTTGCTAACAAACACAATAAAGTAAAGTCGGTGGCGCGAATTGCAATGGCCGACTGCTTCATATGCAACTCCGTAATATTCTCGCTGTTAATTATTTTTATTTTAGTCATTTACATGGGCAACAAAACACTCGTGATATTAAACACTTACCTGTTATCTGACAAACATCATGCACATAAACACTAGCCCAACCACTTAACTTGTGGTTGATGAATGCCTATAGGGGATGATAGGTGATAATAAAAACCCACATTACAATTTTCTTAGTTGTTAATTTTTTGGATGGGATGGATTTCATCAGTTTTATTTGGCTCTATCCCACTGTTACCACTATAATCCTAGGCATACTAACCCGACCCCTCACGCAACACACAAGGTTAATCTTTTCGAACCAGTGACTTCACATAACATAGTGCCTTAACAATACACTCCATCCCCAACTATTCTACACCTTGGGGACATACTTAACATGAAGTGTTATATAAATTAAATAATCATTATTGTATTTGAAATTTTGGAGATACTAAATGCCATGACATATCTAAGTTTATATAACATTTATCATTGGATAATATAATTTGTTTGCTATAAATGAATTTGGATAAATAATTAAAGATTAAATATTTTTGTTAAAATTTAGCTACTTAAATTTAGTGGAATACATTTGAAAATTGATTGAGGTAGTTATTTTTATTTTATAAATGGATTTATAAACGTAAAAAACCTTAAAAGTATCTAGACATTTAAATTAATTCAGGATTTCATCAAAACAAAATTGAAAATGTTAAATTTCCAACAAAACATAAATGTTAAATGAAAAAAAAATAACATATTATCATCATCTATGTTAATTTACTCAAACTTTTTTTTTTTAGTAAAAATTATGTGATTTAATTTACTTGTGAAATATATCACAATTACTTTAAATTATATTTCATCACATAGATTTTATTTGAGAATCTTTCAAATTACATGTTCTACCAAAATCTAATGAATTCTATCTGAACTCTACTTCAAAATATCTATACATTTGGGAATTTGTTCACATAATTTTCACAAATCCAAAATCTAATGAGTTCTATCTGAACTCTACTTGAAAATATCTATACATATGGAAATTTGTTCACATAGTTTCAACATCTGATGAGTTTTATTTGAAAATGCCCAACATCTGATGAGTTTTATTTGAAAATGCCCAAAGCAACTTGTTGGAAGAGTTTTTCAACAAAAATGAACTCTACTTAGGAACCAACAAAGATGAACTCTACTTAGGAATGCCCACAACGTTTGAGACTGATAGAACATATTATAAAAGTTTGATTCCTATATGGCTTTTGTCATGAGTTTTGGAACATATTATAAGAGTTTGATTTCTATACCATTTTTGTCATTTTCCACTACAACAAAGTAAAATGGAGAAAGTGTTAATGTAAAAGGTTTTTTTCATTAAAGTTTGATTCCTAGATGGTTTTTGTCATAAATTTTGGAACATATTATAAGAGTTTGATTTCTATATGTTTTTTTTTCATGATAAAGTAAAATGGACTAAGTGTTAATGTACAAGGTTTTTGTCATTTTCCAAAGTAAATGGAGTAGTGTTAATGTGAAATGAAATCCAACATTACGAATATGTTATTATAATATTAGTTTGTAATAGATTACACGTTGACAACACTAAGTTAGAGAATGTACATAAGGAATGACAATGATATGGCGTTTAATATTAGTACTAGACGTGAGGATTTGTACCTACTTGTCTCACAATATTTTACATGTAATCTATTCAGAAGAGGATTTGTACCTACTTGTCTCACAATATTTTACATGTAATCTATTCACAATATAGATACAAAGTCATGAGCAAAATAATTCCAACATAGAGTTATGTCACAATAATAATAATGATAAGATTTGCAATTATCATTAGTCATATAGATAACATACACAAGTTAAAGAGGGTACACCCCCAGGACAAAGGAAGCCTCTCTTCTTTTCAGGAATTTTATCTCCCAACACATTTACCGCGAAGAAAACAAAGTGGCTGACTCTCTCTCGAAAAAAGCCTTGCATATCTCCCCAAATCAAATTTACTTCTCATATTGGGAGGATGGCCACGAAGGCATTATGCACAAGTTAAATCTTTGACCTGTTCTGCAGCGGCAACGCAAAGTGTGGATTCTTTTGGGATTTAAATGCTTTGAAATCATGTAGAGGTATATTGGGCATGATCAGCCGATGATGTTGTTATGTAAACTTTTATATCCTTTTGAATATAAAGAGCATTTTTTTCTCGTGGAAAAAAGTTAAAGAGAGTACACAAAGATGTGACATAAAAACGCGTAAAGGTAAAGATGCGACATGAAAACTCACAGATAATATTAATACTAAAGTAAAAAATTATAATGAAAATTATAATCCAAAACCAATTTATAAATTAACAAAATTTTTAATACACTTAAAACTTTATAAATCATATTTATCTTAAAATAAACCAATTTATAAATTAACAAAACTTTTAATACAATTAATACTTTATAAATCACGATTTATTTTAAAAGTACTTTGCACACATAAACACAAAAATATTGCAAAATTATAAATAAAAATTAATGCAAAATAAAATCCCTCTTAAAATACCATTAAGATAAAAAATAATAAACATTAATATCAAATAAAATCTCACTATAAAATATAGTGAAATAATAACTTAAAAACAATATATTCTATATAGGAAATTCGCCAATTCAATAGAATACGTCAACACATGAGAAGAACTCTCATCTAAATTTACTTACTTTGTCACATGAAATGCTTTTATAAAAGAATGGCTTAATTAAAGTAATTTTTATATTAAAATTAGTTTGATGGGTTTGGTTATTTAATTTTTAATTTTTTTAAGGTTTTTAGTTTTTAAATATCTTAAATTAAATTAATAAGTTTAAGTTTATATTGAATATTACATTAAATATTTGATTAAATAATTTTTTTATTAGGACTTAATGATTAAGAACATGTGTTTCCTCTTAAAAGGTTATATGTTCAAATCCAAAGGGAGGGAGTAGGATATGTATACCTTAGTAGACTTTACCAATAAAAATCTATGGAGAAAGTCTCATACACCAATTTGGTGTCTCTCACCATGACCTTAAAAATATAAAAGATTAAAAAATAATTAATATTTCATAAAAATATAAAATTCAATTTCTTTTAAATATTAATTTATTTAATAATAATTTTGAATGTTATAACTTTTCAAAAATTAAACAAAATTACAATTAACTTTTAAAAATAAGGAAAAGACTTAAAAGACTACAATTTCCATCCATCAGAAAAGAGGGAAATCTTGCTAAAAATCAACTCGAATCGTCATTCAAACTAACACATGTAGTTAAGTATCACAATAATTAAACAATTAAGCCTCTAGCGATTAAGAATCTTTTATCAATTTAGGAAAACATTTTGGGAAAAGAGAAACCATTGTGCTTCAAAACCTAGAATACATAATATAAACAAGTGCTGCATAGCAGCGTAGTCCCTGCTAGGTTGGAATGGGAATAATTGCACATGTATGGAGGGACCGTGGGAGAATGAGAAACCCGAAGTACCAGAGACACATGGAAACTGTCATGGACATGTTGCAAGCAACAAGCATGACATGTGGTATCCATGTAGAAAAGGACACGTGGCACTTTGCGAAACGTCAGCCATAAGACACCAGGATGCTACATGGCTCCGGGAGAATGTCACTCCGGGTGTTTTCCTTCCAGAACAAACACAGTTTCCCCAAAGCTCGAAGCCCCGAAAAGCCAGAGTCCTAGAGTCCCGAATTCCCGAATTAGTTAATGATAATATTATATTAATATCGGGTCAACAAGTAATTAGTGAGAAAGTCACTCTGTGAGAAATTTGTTCCATCACTAAATATGGCCAGGGGAGTTCTAAAATTGGCAGGTTGGTAAAACTTTAGCAGGGACGCTAAAGTGCCAGGGTCGCCCAGATTGCACATTGGAAACTGATCGACGACTCACATTCATTTTGGAAAGAGAAGGCGCCAGAGCATTAATATCCTAGAGAAATTCCGGCATTGAAACCATTTAGTTTTTGAAAGTATTCTCATTCTAATTATACTGTGTTTAGCATAATCCATCTTGTTTTTATTTTCTTAATAAGATTCCGTAATTTTTCTTATTACCAGTAGTGCAACAGATAGCTACTAAAAAACACAGATATCCCCATCACTTGTAACTTGATATATTGTTGGAGTCTGACTTGCCATCTTGGAAATTTCCGTTCCTACGTTGTAGGTTTTATCTCTTTAATATATTTATGAAATTCATTTATAATGATTTTTGCATACTTCTAACTGACTTTCATCCCAATATTTAGAGTTAACTTCAATTTCCATAGTCAATTCTTTAATTTTTCCCATGGACAAAGTAAGCAACATCCATTTCATTCTATTAATTAGATCATCTGGCTTGTCTTTCTCTATATGTGTTAGGATAAATAAAGTTATATGTGGTGGCAAAAAAGCCCATATAATTTTTTTTGAAAATGTGTTCAATGTCGAAGATTCTTTGATCTTCTTGTGTGACCTCTGTGTTTGCTAGTTTTTTCTATATATTAACACACACCTAACATTATTATTTATTTTCACGATTTTCAGCTCATTGAAGTTAATTTAAACTGTGTGAAAAGAAGGTGTTGAGACAGAGGAAGATGCCATTTTCCTGAAACTTTTGTCCATGAGTAGCAAGCCCACTTTGCAAAGGTTGATCTGCAATTTCTCTCCAGGAAGAGGGCATATTTGTAACATGCCTATCCAACTGAAATATTTGTAAGATGCCTATGACAATTCAGTATAGTACCAATTGATATATTTGTAACATGTCTATCTAGTTGATTGTTTTTCTGCAATGATAAATTTTTTTGAAGGCTTTTATTTCTGCAGATATTCTTGCAGATGTATTTACAAGTCTGTTGACCCTTGAATCTGTTAGGAACAAAACAAAAACCTAACGAGGATGTCAATCCTAGTGCGTTTTTATATATGTGGTACTCTTTAAGTTTTTCCTGGGGCGTGTATAGTTCAAATGTGGGACTTAGAGAAATTCCGTCGTAATGACTTAAAGAAATAAAAAATGATAGAAAATGTTTTTTTGTTTTTGTTTTTTGAAATAAAGGTTCCTAGAAAATAGGACTAGGAATCACACACATCAAACATTAAAATTAAATAAACACAATTTCCTGACATCCATCATAGTTTAAGATAAATATTTCCGAGCACATAAAAATAAAAGAAGATGACCGACATGCATAAAGAGAACTAATTTTGCATTCCAAAAACAGGGTTACAAGGCACTGTCGAGATTGTTCCTGAAATAGTTTTCTTTGAAATTTCTCAAAAAACAATAATGTTTGTTACACATTCCTTGAAATTTAAATGCATTTTTCATATAGACTGGGATTGGGGCTCCCGTAGGCCATAAAATAAATAAGTACAAGAAATAGGATTGTAGAAAGAAGAAGTGGGCGACGATAGACAACAAGACCTGAAAAGAAGAAATTGGAAGTTATCAGTCTTTGGTTAGACATTTCTATTTAAAGAGGCGGAGTAACTAGATTGATACATAAATTAGGACGTGATCAGTATACACTTACTATGATTGTATCTCTCAACCCTTTTCTATTTTCTTGATGATGCCTTTTTATTGTTCTCATCGACAGTTACTAGAATCGTGCCAACTGCTTATTGCCCTTCGTCGGTGAGCTTGTTGATTGCCCTTTGGATCCATTCTTCAATGTAGCTTCTCATGGGGGCCACGTTGATCTCATTCCATATTTTTATGTTGAAAAGCTCGCTTTCTAATTCCCTTAGATCGATAGAAAGGATGCAAAAAGCCTGTTCAATTTCTTGATTTTTTACCGAATAGTCCACTAGATAGTTGTCCATGCCATCCTCATCATATTCAAGGATTCCGTAAAATTTTTCTAAAGACAACTCCTTAAAAATATCAACTTGTTCATTGAAGGCTTGATTGGTTAAGAACAAGGAGTTGAGGATTAATTTGGGGTCTTGGACGTCGTTGGTACTTTTGGCTAAGTTTATTTCAATCAGCTTTCTGAATAATTCTTCTTTCTTTGATACAACTTGTTCACATGATAGGACATTGAGATGTAGGTTCTTAACTTTCTCTTTCCATCATGCATTTAATTGTTTGGTCCGGTTGGGGAGGGGAGATATTCTTCTCTTCTTCTCATTTCTTTCATGTTGGTGACTTTGATGCCAAAAGGGATGACCATGTCTAGATAGAAACCTTCTTGATTTTTTAAATCCACCTACAAATATTCCTGGAGGGAATGTGCCCTCGTTCCAAAGGAAGTTATACTTTTTGATGTTTCCCAGGCTTCAGTAATTAGTTCCATTCTTTTCTTGATATTATTCTCCACATAGCCTCTACACGATGTGAGAAGATTGGAGGATCCTTTTAACTTGGTTGCAGGGGTGGTAGGCACGGTTATTTCTAAAGGACTGATAAACAATGGAATAGGAATCAAAGCTTCCTTCAATTCCTTGATTCGGTCCTTTAGTTTGGCATTCTCCACCTCAAGGCCTCCAATGGAATCATCAAAAGTATCTCATGTTGCTCAGTGAATTCAAGAGATTTGGGATGGATGCATGTTCCTCAGGTTAATATTTGAATGGTATTTCCCTTTCTTATTTCTTACATCTCTCTTTTCAATAATTAAATTTTTAGATTCGCTGTCAAAAACAACGCTCTGGAATACAAAGGATTCATATTCGTCAAAAATATCGGTCTTAGCTATTTCTATTAGGGGATTATGGTGGATTTCTTCACTGTATTGATCAACGTTGGGGAATACGTTTTCGAGATCAGTCTCAAGTTCCATGTATTCAAGGGAGAAGACATGTATATCACTTTTAGTTCCAGACTCTTCTGCTTCTTGCACAACACTTTTTCTCTTCTTCCTCACGGGAAGCTTGTGAGAAATATCAATTTTACTTGGAGGAGGGTTCTTATCTCCTCCTTCGTTTGAAGAGTTGTGGTTTACTCTATTACTGGGGTGGGCTGTTGGAGCGATGTTCAGGGATGTCGTACTCTTGGGAGTGGAAGCTGTGGATTGGACACTGTTGTCATTGGGGCATTTTCACTATTGTTTGTACAATTAATTGGTGCTTTGCAATGTCTCTAGGTCTCCAGCATCAGGAGTAGGAGTGTTCTCGTCATTGTCTCCGTCTTCGTTCATGAGTGTATGGATAAAAGAATTGTTGAAGCCAACTGCTAGTAAATGTTATACAAAAATCCCATTAGGGCCGAACCCTCCCAATCTTTCAACATATCTTAAGTTCAATTTGTTGAAATGGCCTACAAATTCGTCAATCTTATTGACATTCCTGAACACGAAGTCCCCGACTTTCCAAGGAAGAGGAATGAACTGCTTTTTTCTCTTCTCATGGAAAAAATGCAACTAGTAGTTGTATTGCCTTGCTATTTCTATAACAAACATTATGTCTGTAATGTGACATGGAAGGAAAGCGAGATTTTCCTTGGAGCCAAAAATCATTATTACACCGTAATTCTCCATTTGTTCAAGTGTCCCCTTCCTATCCAAAAACATGGTTACTTGGTCAGATATCCGGGGAGCATCCTTTCATAACCATAATCTTTGAAAACTGAGACAAATTAATTAAAAACCTCATAAAAACAATGGGAGACCTTGTGCCTCCATACGACATGGTACGAGAAGGTTACTAGGTCGAATTCACAGTTTACCTTCTTGGACACAGACAATTTTGAAAATGGACAGCAATGTGCTATCGCAAAAACCAAGTAGGATGACATATAAAATTTCTTCTCCTGTTTGAATCGTGACAATTGGGAACAAATTTCAATGGAAATCAACTTCTCCCAATAAAAAATGGCTTGTTTCTTGACCATGAAATACAAATATAAAGAATCATACGAGAAATGCTTGTTGTGGATTCCTGTCCCGTTATCCTCGTAAACAACCAGGAAATTTCTTGGAATGGATTTCTAAACGATCTAACTTACAACCTTATGATATCTTTAGGAATTTTCGTCGGGTCTTCTAGGAACTCAGGTAAGAGGTCCAACCCGTTATCATGATTTTTTAGGAACTCCTTGCAATATTCTCCTCTAAAGGTCAATGTTGGCTCTGTCAATCTCAACATCTTGTGAAAGACCTGAGGTGACAAAGAAAAAGGAGAGTGGTCCTGTAGTGGAATAATTATTTGTATTGAAACATATCTCTCGGTGCACCAAGATACCACCTCCTTACAGTAAAAGACTTCAGGGACACAACCTTCATGAGCAATTCTAGAGGTCTAAATTACTTTGTTCTGGGTGGAAGGGGATGAATAGTAAGAATATGCCCTGGACCACTAGAAGTTCTGGTCCTCACACCCGAAGATGTTCATTGTATCTCCATAGAACTACTGTCGAGCTGCTGCCATAAGTTGATGAGAATGTCCATTTTCTCTAGACGATGTTTGAAATGAACAATCGAAAGGGATAATATAACCCTCTGCAAATATTGGTTTAATGCGTGTGAATGGGAGATCTCCTCAAGCCTTTTGCTCATTAATAAAAATCTCTACGGTTCCTGCATGGTGAGTTGTTATCATTAAAGCTTACTAATTGCATACTTAGAAAGAAGTGCGAAGGTGGCGGGGACGATGAAGAGCAATTAAGGATTGGAGATTTTGTGAACCCGCCAACTTGATGACCCATGAAAGACATTCCATGATGTTTGAAATGAACCCTCAGAAGGGATAATATAACCCTCCACAAATCTTGGTTTAATGCATATTAATGGGAGATCTCCTCAATCCTTTCACTCATTAATGACAATCTTTACAGTTCATGCACGATGAGCTGTTAGCATTAAATATTACTAATTGCATATTTAGAAAGAAGTGCAAAGGTGGAGGGGAGGGGGAAGAGCGATTAAGGAATGGCTAAGTATGAAAAGCGGTCGACTAAGCTTCAAAATAGGGTCACAAGGGATACTCAGGAGAGGTGAGTGCTCGATGGTCAAATTGTATGTCTCGAAAATTTTGAGTGCAAAATGTGTAACATGGAAGAGGGCACGATGGGGTAGTATAGTGGTCAATTTGTATGTCGCGGAACTCTGGGTGTTGTTTGTAGGTCATGGAAAAATGGAAGCGCAATCTTGAGCCCACCTGTCCGGGAACTCACAATCGAAAAAGTGGCTAAGTATGGAATGGGGAAGTGGCCGATCAGACTCATTTTCAGTAATATGTTGAAATTTGTAATGGATATCCCATTACCCGGAAAGATCTTTTATGCATGTTTCTGGACAATTATGTAGGGATAGTCAGTGTGACTATCTCCTCGAGCCTTTCACTCATTAATGACAATCTTTATGGTTGTTGCATGATGAGTTGTTAGTGTTAAATCTTACTAATTGCACACTTGGAAAGAAGTGCGAAGGTGGCGGGCACGAGGAACAATGATCAAGAATTGGAGATTTTGTGAACCCACCAACCCGACGATCTGCAAAAGAGATTCCAAGAAATGGCCAAATATGGAAAGTCGTCGGTTGAGATTCAAAATAGGGTGACAAGGGATCCTCAAGAGATGTGAGGGCCTTACGGTCAAATTGTATGTCTCATAAATTTTGAGTGAAAAATGTGTAACACGAAAGAGGGCATGATGGGGGAGTTCGACGGTCAATTTATATATCGTGAAACTTCGGGTGATGTTTGTAGGTCACGAAACAATGGAAGTGCAATATAGAGCCTGCCTGCTCGGGAACCTGCGATCGAAAAAGTGGCTAAGTATGGAATGGGGAAGTGGTTGGTCAGAGTCTTGATATAAAAGCATGAGTGGAAATGTGAACCTGTGAGTCCGTAACCCACCCACTTAGACATTTTAGAAAAAATGACTAACTAACCATAAATAAAAAGTAGAGGGGAAAAAGAAAGGGGAATTCAGTTAAGTATAGAAGAGGGAAAAGAAGGGGATAAAAGAGAGTGGGAAAATAGAAAAGGGGAGGGAAATTTTTGGAAGCGGGAATTGGTCACAAACAAGCCCCATTATTGGAAAATGATCATTTCTAGTCCAATATTTTATCCACATACTCGTTTTGTATTGTGTTTGTATAATTAAAAATGGTGTGAGCAAATGAAAATATAAACTATAACTTTATTTTTGGCTATAACTATGTATAGTTGATTTATATGCGATATTGATGTTTGGATTTTGTCGATAAAAATGGGTTAGCATAATTTTGAATTCTTATTGTGATAAAGCCTTAAAAAAACTAGAATAAGTAACAATATTTTCCAATTCAATTCTCACACAAAAAAATCTCTGATCCCATAATATTCATCTTTGTCGATCCGATAATAGGTAGATTGGGCTATTGGTCATTTCAGGTGACTGGGGTGTGTCAGCTAATGCTTTGATGAATATTTTTTTTTATTGCAACCCATGGGAGTAATTGTGTTTCTGATACATTGTTTAATGCCTTGAAATATTATTTTAAGTATTAAACTTCTTGCAACAGATTATTCATTGAATGGTTTGTTTTTTTCCTCTGTTTTTACCTCTATTATTTCACTTGTCTATCATTACTCTTCTACCAGCCAAGGAGAACCCTCATCCATATCATCTTGCCAATTTGACCATGCTTTTGTCTTGGTGAAACAACCCTCTAACTCACCAACAAATTCAAAATAATGACCATTTCAAAATTCTGGTGGCTTGGCTCTGCCCTTTAGCACTCAGGTGCATACTTTAGGAGAAACAATAACTATGAAGTCAATTAGACAACTCTACATGCTCTTCAATCAAACAATAGAGAAAGTGAGTCATAGTTATACTTTCCAGGATGCGTTTGCATAAGAGAAGCATAAAAAATCTACAGAGAAATCAATGGAGCGTTGTTGAAATAAACTTATTGTACTATCAACTTAACCATAAGTATAAAAACGACGAACTTGAATTTTAATTTTGTGGTTGATATCATAGCCCCATTTGACTTCAAATAGCATATATCATTTTTTTTCAAAATATTTGTGAAGAAGAATTTTGGTAATTTTATTAATAAAGTAAAAGTGCTCAAATAGAGGTCAGGGGATGGACAACCAATAGTATGCTTCCTTCTCGAGTGAAGGAATCAAGGAAGCGAGAGGGAAATAAGAGATTGTTCGCTCAGTAAGGTTGAGATGAGAACGAAACTTCTTGGGCGGGGCCCCAACTCCCACATCATGAATTAGTGTTTCTATGTTCTATCTACATTACGAATGGAATTGAATGTTGGTTTGAAACTGTGTGTGAATTCATTTATGTTTCTGTAGAAGCCTCATGTGATCAACACAATGCATTGGCACATAATTCTTCTATGCTTAATATTTGATCAAATTACTTGAGTCAATACAATATTTAAGAATTACGAGACTATTGAACCATGCAAACGATAAGAGTGTTAAATCCAACAAAGAATCCCCAACTAAGATTCCAAGGTAATTTTTTAATAGTGAATCTATAAGAAAAATAGTGGGCAATATATATTTATCCATAGACATTGGATTGAGTTCTTTGCACTGAAGCATTGAACATACTTGTCATAAATACAGGTAGAGGAGTTACAAAAAAAAACATGCATACAATTATGTTTTGTTCATCTAGTGAAACAACATGCAGAAGACATCGGCAAGCTCTTGAACATGCATACAAAACTGATTATCATGCCTTTTTAGGAACTCCTTGCAGTGTTCTCCTCTGAAGGTCAATGTTGGCTTCAACAATCTTAACATCTTGTGGAATACCTAAGGTGACAAAGAAAGAAGAGAGTGGTCCTGCAATGGAATAATTAGTTGGATTGAAATATATATGTCAGTGCACCAAGAGACCACCTCCTTATAGTCAAAGACTTCAGAGACACAACCTGCACGAGCAATTCCAAAGGTCCAAATTACTCTGTTCTGGGTGGAAGGGGATGGGTAGTAAGAATATGCCCTGGACTGCTGGAAGTTCTGATCCTCACGCCCTAAGATGTTCATTGTATCTCCACAGAATAGGAGATTGGTCCCACATTTGAATAATTATTTGGCTTGAAATATATCTCTCGACGCACCAAGAGACGATCTGCTTACAGTCAAATACTTTAGCGACATAGCCTTCATGAGAAATTCCATACGTCCAAATTACTTCCTTCTGGGCGGAAGGGAATGAGTAGTAAGAATATGTCTTGGACCATTGGAAGTTTTGGTCATCATGCCCGAAGGTGTTTACTATATCTCCACAGAACTGTTGTCGAGCTGCTGTCATAAGTTGACGAGAATGTCTGTTTGCTCGAGATGATGTTTGAAATGAACACTCGGAAGGGATAATATAACCCTCCACAAATCTTGGTTTAATGCATATCAATGGGAGATCTCCTCGAGCCTTTAGCTGATTAATGACAATATCTACGGTTCCTGCGTAATGAGATGTTATCATTAAAGATTACTAATTGCATACTTAGAAAGAAGTGCGAAGGTAGCAGGGACAACGAAGAGCGATTAAGGATTGGATATTTCGTGAAGCCGCCAACCTGATGACACGCGAAAGAGATTCCATGATGTTTGAAATGAACACTCGGACGGGATAATATAACCCTACACAAATATTGGTTTAATGCATATTAATGGGAGATCTCCTCGAGCCTTTTGCTCATCAATGACAATCTTTATGGTCCCTGCATGATGAAATGTTAGCATTAAAGCTTAATAATTTCATACTTAGAAATAAGTGCGAAGGTGGTGGGGACAATGAAGAGCAATTAAGGATTGGAGATTTCTTGAACCCGCCAACTTGACGACCCACGAAAGAGATTCCAAGAAATGGTGAAGTATGGAAAGTGGTCGGTCGGGCTTCAAAATAGGGTCACAAGTTATACTTAGGAGACGTGAGGGCCCGACGGTCAAATTGTATGTCTCCAAACTTTTGACTGAAAAATGTGTAACATGGAACAAGGCATGATGACAGAGTTTGGCAGTCAATTTGTATATTGCGGAACTCCGTGTGCTATTTGTAGGTCGTGAAACAATGAAAGAGCAATGTTGAGTGCACCTGCCCAAGAACCGATGATTGAAAAATCAACTAAGTATGGAATGGGGAAGCGGTCGGTCAGACTCATGATATAAAAGCATGAGACATTTTTAGAAAAAACGAATAAGTAACCAAAAAGTGAAAGTAGAGGGGAAAAATAAAGGGGAATTTGGTTGTCAATATGTATATTGGGGAACTCCAGGTGTTGTTTGTAGGGCGCGAACAATGGAAGCACAATCTTGATCCCGCATGGCCAGGAACCCACGATCGAAAAAGTGGCTAAGTATGGAATGGGGAAGCGGTCGATATGACTCATGATATAAAAGTATGAGTGGAAATGTGAACGCGTGAATCTGCCAACCCATGCACTTAGACATTTTCCGAAAAAAGACTAAGTAACCAACAAGGGAAAGTAGAGGGGAAAAATAAAGGGGAGGGAAATTTTTGGAAGCAGGAATTGGTCTTAACAAAGCCCCATTGATTGTCTTAATAGTAACTATGAAGTGCATTAGACAACTGTATAGGCTCTTCAATCAAGGAAAAGAGAAAGTGAGTCATAGTTATACTTTCCAGGATGTGTTTGCATAAGAGAAGCATAAAAAAGTTACAGAAAAATCAATTGAGGGTTGTTCGAGTAAAATTATTGTACTGTCAACTTGACCGTAAGTATAACAATGACGAATTTTAATTTTAATTTTGTGTGGTTGATATCATAGTCCTATTCGACTTCAACTAGCATATATCCTTTTATTTCAAAATATTTATGAAGAAGAATTTTGGTAATTTCATCAATCAAGTAAAAGTGCTAAAATGAACTACATACTACATTTGCTTCATAGAGCTTACATTAAAAGGCAAGGAATATTTTGCATATTCTTTAAAATCATAGAAAAACTGCTAAGATCCTAAATCTATCATCCAACCATAATTTAAAAATCGGGCCCATTAGAACCTTGAACTATAATACGAAATCACATGAACAAAAGTATGCCAAACACAAGACAAGAAAAAATCAACGGAGATTGGGCATTGTATCCCATCTATAACCAAATCTCCAAATGGGCACCAAGAAATTTCCCGATTACTATATTACTATGAACCAAGATCACTATGAACATTTGCTTCTGATAGTACTATGAACCAAGATCATGTTGACCTGACATTGTTCTAACATTACTAGTTTTGGAAAAGAGTGTCAACATTTAACTTAATGGAGTTTGAACAATGCCAAATTTGCAATATTATTGAAAATGCCTGATGGTTCCATTAAGAGGAGCAATCCATTTTGACGGCTCAAAGGATGGACCTGATTTATTCACAATTGGGTACTTTGTATGAGGTCTTTTCTCATGCTTCTCATTCTTGGACTCAACAATCTTATGCGCTTCCAGAAAACTCTATTCATATCTTGATTGGGTACCATGGACATATACAAATCAAATTGTTTCGGTTCTTGTCAACGCATGATATGATTTTTTTTTTTTTTTTTGGTTCAGTCGATATGTAGTATGNGGCATTGTCCTCATTTAATGTAAATTTTCTATGGACGTGAAAGTCGCATAACATGTAGACAATGTTTTCCTTTTTCTGTAGGTATACTTCATATGGTAATTTTTCCAACCCAGGAAGCACATCTTGTAATATAGGTTGTCTAATTGTACAATGTACAATTGTGTTGTTGAGGGTTCAGATGACAATGTTGAGGCAATGTCTATATATGTAAGGGGAGTTTTTACTGCATCGTAGGCAATCAATTGTGCCATAATTTTTGAAAGTAGAGGTAGAAGAAAGATAGTTTCATTTGGCACATACAGGCTCGAAGGGGGTAGAGTATGCATTTGCTACAACCAAAACACCCTCAACTTGCACACGTGAGCATAGTAGTTAATATATTGAACAATATAATATATGTGTGTACAACAAAAAAGCTGCACAAAATTGTTTAAGGAATTTTTTATGTGCAAAGTGTGGATGGAATTGTATATGTATATGTACAACAATTGTTGAGCTAGTTAGTTTCTTGAGATCCCGTACTATGTCTGTTCACAATTCCGTTACAAATGTTGCTTGGGTTGTGCGAAAGATCCTTTCTTTAACATATCTTTTATTTGTTATATTTTTGAAGAGCATAATTGGAAATTTCCCTTTATGCAATTTTTGTTCCATTGGGGAAAATAAATTTGAATAGGTGTTGAACAATTGTAGCTGCAACATGGAACAATGTAATAGTTGTGTAAGATAACTGAGATATATGAGCATGTGAAAGTAAAGGAAAAAACTGGGTATGGAGAATTGTACCATTGCCTTGTCATTGTATGAGTCTCCATATTTTATATGGAGAATGTGTTGCGAGCCAACTTTTCTCGTGAGTGTGACAACTGCATCGATGGTTCCAAATGGGTAATTTTCATTGCTCTCTGCAAGTTGGATGATTGTTGTGTCTGGTACGAAACAATATTCTGAACAAACCATGGGAAATTTTTCCAGAATACTTGTTTCATTGAGCGATATAATCTGATCACAATCACCACAGTCATATACTGTTTTCGGTAATATATTTAAATTTGTAATGGATATCCCATTACCTAGCAATATATTTTATGCATGTTTCTGGACAAGGTGTGTAGGGATAATCAATGTGACTCTCATCATGGCTTCATTGTCTATCATGTCAACATGAATAATGCATCTAGTTTTGTTTGCCTTGTCTAAGTAGTTTCTATACACGACCATTATGTCCTCGACGAACACTTGCCCAGTTCGACATCTGTTCAAACCTTCTATCGATAGTATATTGGGTGTTATGAGTTTAGACCTGGTGACATTTTTATAAAAAAAAAAGTAATGTGAATGGCAGTTTGTATCATTTTTTTTTTTGCATAAATGTACAAGTAGATGCACAATTTGGATGAAGTATGCAGGTCAAAGTTTTGTAACCATACCTCTTAGTCCGCGGATCTTGCACTATGTTGGGTGTTTCACTTGTGCTCGTCGATACTTCTTGTGAACTGAAAAGCATGTGTTGTAGATGACATCAACATATTTATCATGGCATAGATGAATAATTAACTCAGGATATTTGTTTGCTAAACATAACAAGAGCATAATGTATGAATCTTAACCTTTGGCCTTGTCATTCTGTTGATGTTTGCGATGATTGACTACTCATGCCCATGTCACTCGTCCAACTTTTTCTGATGCAAACATGTGTACATTAAACATGACAGCGACTAAATAAGAATATGCATTGTATATTGTTCATAGTTGTTTTGGATGTCACATACACGATCAAAGGGGATTGAGTATGAAATAGGGTGTCAAGGGATATTCAAGAGACATGAGGGCCCAACGGTCAAATGTATGTCTCGAAAATTTTGAGTGCAAAATGTGTAACACGAAACAGGGCATGATGGGGGAGTCCGAAAATCAATCTGTATATCGTGGAACTCTGGGTGCTATTTGTAGGTCACAAAACAATAGAAGCTAAATATTGAGCCCACTAGCCTGGGAGTCCGACTGTCAATTTGTGTATCGCGGAACTCCGAGTGCTGTTTGCAAGACACAAAACAATAGAAGCACAATTTTGAGCCCACCAACACAGGAACCTGCGATCGAAAAAGTGGCTAAGTATGGAATGGGGAAGCGGTCGGTAGGACTCGTGATATAGAAGCATGAGTGAAAATGTAAAATCGTGAGTCCACTAACCCATTCACCTACACATTTTTGAAAAAAAAAGACTAAGTAAAGTAACCAGAAAGGGAAAGTAGAGGGGAAAAATAAAGGGGAATTTGGTTAAGTATAGAAGAGGGAAAAAAATGGATAAAAGAGAGTGGGAAAATAGAAAAGGGAAAGGAAATTTTTAGAAGCAGGAAGTCTCAACAAAGACCCATTGTTGCCAAATCATCATTTTCTATTCCAATATTTTATCCACATACTCGTTTTGTGTGTTTGATTTACTATCACTATTGGTATACCTTTTCAAAGATTGTACTTCAACGTCCTGTGCTGTGGCATATAAGACTTCATCCTCTTGTCCAATTAGTCTATTTCTTTCAATGTAGAAATGTAGAAAATACAATGGACATGAAGGTAAGTTGGTATGTAGAAAGACATTTAAAAAATTAAATACAGTTCTATTTATTTCAATGTAACAGCACATAAAATACAGTTTACATGAAGATAAGTTATTATGTAGGAAGATATGTAGTATCTACATATAATAAATTAGGTGCAAAGCAGTAGAATAAATATACAAACAATAAATGAACTACAAAACAATGAAATATGAAACAAGTGCTGCATGGCAGCGTAGTCCCTGCCAAAAATAAACATTAAATATATAAATAATAAAATATGAATATAAATAGACAAAAAATAAAATAAAAACATAATGTAGTAATAATATTGAAAAGAAAAAAAATGCATAAATAAATTACTTGCAAGTATTTTTGAGAATCTTTTCTTGTGGGGACATTCCATAATTATAGAGGGGTGGCAATTTTTTTTCCTTTCCTATAGTTTTTTTTGTAAATTATTATTTTATTTTAATTTTGTATTTATCTAAATTATGATTGTTTGGTTAGATAATAACATCAACCCCTAGCATTGGTACTGTAATAACAAAATTGAATTATATTACCATAAAAAAATAAAAACATTTGAAACAAATAATATATTAGGTTTTTTCTTTTTAATGTCCACCATAACACAATAAAATTGTAATTCCTATACAAAGATAATTGGAGCAAGAATATGCAAGGGAAAAATGAAAAATAAAATTCATGTAAAATTACTTTATAAAATTATAAATAAATAAAAAAACAAGTATATTATATCTAAGAAGATAATATTTCAAATTTAATGTTTATTTTTTATTTTTTATTATTATTAATTTATTTATAAAAACTTATAGTAAACATCATATTTCAGTAATGCTAAATGTATATTATTGATTTTATGAAGGTAAAAAAAAGATTTAAGAATTTTTAAAACTAATTCCCAAAAATTAGTTTTATGGAAAATATGCTAATCTCTTTTAAAATATAGCTTCGTGAAATATGATCATGAAATTTTGATAATTTCCATGTAATACAAAATACAAAAGTGACAGAGAGATCCTTCAAATCACCGAAATTAGAAATTATGACAAGGACATGGTACATTTAGTAAATAAATGTGTCAATTTATCGGGTGGCTCCAGCCACTGATCTCCTTGAATTCCATTAAAGATTCATGTTTCCCTCCACTCATGTTCAGAGTTAATTAAAACTTCATTGTTTTTGTCCATTTCAAAATAATTATTTAATTGATTTTATACATTGGGGGACATGAAGGATTCCCGATCTGATTGAATTCCATATGTTTCCGTCCACTCATGTTCATAGCTCATGTTCAGAGTTAATTAAAACTTCATTGTTTTTGTCCATTCAAAATAATTATTTAATTGATTTTATACATTGGGGGATGTGAAGGCTGTAATAAGACTTTCAATATATTAGCCAATTAGAATTGAGAAAATTGAGTTTTTTTTATTATATAAAAAATACATATATTTATTTCCTATCTTAAACTTTAGTTTTTATACACAAATTAAAAGTCAAAATCAAACTAATTTAAAGTCAAAGAGAAACTCATTGCTATACTCCATTGGCAGGGACTAATAAGGGTAGAAGCATGCACCTTTGTATGTCTTCTTCTACATTTGTGGTTAAGAGTCCTTCGTCTTGTCCAGTTATTCCGTTTGTTTCAATGTGGGAACACACAAAATACAATGAACATGAATGTAAGTTGGTATTTAAGGAAAAACAAGTAATATGTACATACAATAAATGAGAATCAAAGGAATAGAGTAAAAGATAGAGTTAGAAGCATGCACCTTTGTTTTTCTTGATCCATGGTTGTGGTTATATAGATTTTTTTCTGGCCAAAATCTATTACAAGCCAGAAAATATTAAGAAGTTGGATGATCCTAGTTGAATGATTTGGTTTTGTGCAACAAAGTATACATATATGCTTTGAGACATGGAAATATTATTTTGTAATATGCTTGATGTATATTTCATAATTCAAGTAGAAGACAAATTGTATCATGGTCAGATCAATATATGTCTAAGATAAAGAGGGTGTATTGTGAAATGGGCACATTTGACCATACATGATCAATAAGTGCGTTTTGTACATGCTTTATGTGATCCAAAAGAAAGCGGAGATTGTAATTGCACATGTAGTTTTCCAATTCTTTTGTTATGGCACTATTTTGTAGCATGCCAACATTGAAGTCTCCTAGAATGATAATGGTTTCGTTCAGATGTAAATGGTGTAATGCATTTGAAACAACATTCATTATGTTGGGAAATGTTGCATGCAGAGCGACATAGAGATTCAATATTGCAATTTGCAATCCACGGGAAATTACTCTTACTAGCACCATCTCAACATTGTTTTCTTCGAAATGCATATGATCCAAAATTTTTATATGTTTTTTCACTAATATCATCACTCCATGCGCAATGTAACTTGATATGCAATTGTGATTTGGAAATTGTTTGTTTTGCATGCATAATGTCATGTATGTTTCTTGGAAGCATAGAATATCAGATTGCATTGTGTCATAGTCATTGAGTATTTCATTCATATGTGAATTTAAGTTGCACTTGAGAGAATTGATACAGATGAGTTTGTTTGTATGGATTCGTAATCATATTGCAGATGCCATTTTGCACTAGTCCGAAGGTGTTGCATCTCAGTATTGACTTTATGTTTGACTTTGAAGCTATATTTTGTAAGAGCACCTAGAAAATACAAGGACTCTATGTTTTTGACACGAGACAAAGCTGTGTATACAAGTCCATGTATTCATATTCCAGTAGGGTCGAAGGAAACACTATCAAGTGTTAGCCCTTGTGATCTGTGGATTGTACGTGCACATGCAAGTTGAATTGGAAATTGTTTTCGAATCTTCAGTTGACATGTCTTTGCCAATGTTGATATTGGTTTTGATATTCACAATATAGGTGTCCATTCACGCGAAGTGTTTGAATTATATAGATAAGCTAACTTGTTGGCTTGTCGGTGGCCAATATGTGGGTCATCGAACTCAATCTAGAGGACATCAACTTTTTCTGTTTTGGTATAAGCTTTGAGTATTCCTTCTGCACCATTCACCAAGCCATCCTATGAATCATAGTTGCAGGCATATATTTCAACTAGCATGTCTAATTTCAGGACAAGTTGCAAAGGGAAAGTTGTTGTATGTTGATGACATGGTACATTGCCAGGGTTTTCTTCTTCAAGATCAATTGAATTGATGATGATATCATTGCCAGGTATGAGTGATAACATATACTTGTTATGCATTGAAACATCCTTATTCTTGTAGAATAGCTAAGGGAAGGTTGGATCAATCGGGGTAGGTCACATGCAACTTGAATTGATATATGTTAAGTGATCACATGTTTGGTTGTTTGTCCACATTCTATTTAGATTTGCAATAAATTTTTCATTTCTCTGACACATTGTAGTATGCAATTCAAAGAATTTTATGTTGTCTTTCCAAAAGTCATGCATCATTGTTTGCATGTTGACCATAGGTTTCTTAAATATGAGAGAATATTGTATGGGTTGTGACTGGTAAAGATCCCCACAAAATACCAGATCAAGGTTTCCAAAGTATTTGGTTTGGACATGTTTTATGTTTCTTAGTCAATTGTCAATGGAATATAAGAAGCTATTTCCAATCAATGATGCCTCATATATGAGCACAAGTTGTAGTTTTTCATAAATCTTTGACAATGTATCTAACATTTCTTTGCTGAGTGGAAGAAAATGCAACTTGTTAAAAGGCATCAATAATGCAGAGTGGACTGTTGTTCCACCTGCATTATATGCATGTTTTCTTGTATATGCAAGTATCAGTTCCTTTGGTTTCACAAGGTCACTCGAACTATTTGAATCATACATTCGTATAAGAATTTGGAATAGTGCTTTTGATGTGAATGCCTTCCCTATTCCTGTCCTTCCTATAAGGAATAAGAGCACATGACTATGCATGTTTAAGCATTTCTTCATTGCAATATCCTTTAGGATTGCTTACTGCTCTAGATTTAATAGTATTCTTCGTTTTCGATTAAGAAAGGATGTTATGTGACTTTAAACCCAAGATTGATACGTTTTTCAATGGAAGCTTCTCGAGGACAAGGAAAATCTACTTGAAAATCATAGGATTCACATAAAGTTCTAGTTGTTTTATGCTTTGTTGATGTCTCATCAACATTTCCAGGGTTTTCTAGTTCTTCAAGTGCACTTTCTAAATCACCCCATGTTGGGTTGACATTGTATGTAAATCTAGCCTCATTGGTTTGTACTATAGTCTCATAAACAATATATGCAACTTCCCATGTAGAGAAGGTATGTTTTAATGTGTCTTCATTTTGATCAAATGGAACATACACCAATAGTTTCTCTCTACACAAGTTTTCATAGTTGGTGTGTTTGTTGTATTTGACAAAGCGTATTACATTTCTTTTTCTTTTTCTTTTTGATATGTGTGTACCATTTTTTTTGTAATGCGATAAAAATTTTGCAAGGCAGATATGCTTAATGGGAGGTGGACGCTAGAGGTAGTAATCAATAATAGAGCGACAGATCATGTCCTTTGAATTATCAACTCTTGTTTTATCAAGAATGGTAGTTTAAGCATGAATGTCCGTGTGTCAGGTGGAGATGTGTCTATGAAGACACATTTCCTTGAACTACAGTTTAGAGGCAGGGAAAGTGCGATGTGGACTGCTTGCTGAGCAGACATTTGTTGAATATTAAGTAATGTATTTTCAAGTGTACGTATCATTTGCATAGTGTCAATTTGACTTTTTTCATGTTCTCTTCATCTTCTTCTGAATGCACTTGTCATAGATTTGTCAACCTTTGTCATGTGTGAGGTACAATACGATGCCGCAACATATGAATTGAGGACAAATTGCACATCTGTATTTGCATTCCACATATTTTGCATGTCCTTGGATACAACATTGTTCCAAATATGTGAAAGTTTTTGTTTAAGGAAAATTGTTGGTTGCTTAAGTGTAGATTGTATCACTTAGATGTACTCATCTTCTGTCATATTTAGTTCCACCAAGAAGTCTCTTTCAAAGATGTCAGTATGTATGGAAATGATCTATCAGTCCATTGCGCAACTCAATCGAGGAATAACATAAGTGCAATAGAACTTGAAATGCATCGAAGAGGCAATCTCCTGTAGTATACAAAAATGCATCTAATCTGAAAAGGGCATTGTTACACAATACATGGTCGATGTTGTCATGTACAATGGAGCGTGCATCTATTTGATAACATTCAACATCTATTGCTTGCTCCATCTTTTAAGTTGTGATTTTCAAGATGTTTCTTAGTTATGTTTAGATAATATGAAAATAGAAAAAAAGATAAGTATAAGTTTTGGAGTGCATACCAACTCTTCTATGTATCCTTCAACCTTTGTTCGTCTCAAATCTAGTGCTCCATGGTTTCTATAGCATATGACATAGAAACAAATCTATAGTTAGTGCCCAACTATATAGAAGAGATAATGAAAATAAACAATAGTATCAATTTGCTCAGTACAAAGATTGAGTATTTAGCTAGCAAATCACAAATTACCGTCCCAACAATTTTTTGTGTGTAAATCCCATTCTATAAACTATATAGAATAAATTTAGCTAGAAAATCACAAAACACTGGCCCAACAATTTTCTGTGTGTCAAGCCCATTGGCCAAAAGAAATTTGACAGTTTTAACAATCTTTTTTTCGTCTTCTTAGCAACTATTGGAAGTATGAACCCTTATAAGAGTTCTATTTATCATGTGGGAGGATACTCCGAAATCAACATTAATGTTTGGACCCGGCTTGTTTTGTGTTTTATCTTCATCCTTTACCCAGGATTTTCATTTCAGATCCTGGAACTTTCTCTTTATAACTTACTGAAATATGTCACCGATAAAGATGGATAATGCCTGACAATGGTGTGCAATTTTGTTGCAGCTTGGTTACCTTTGTATTATACTTAGCCTTTCTACACCTACCTGTAGTTTTCTTCTACAAGAACATTTTGCAAAGGAATGTAGGTACTCATTCCCAGGAAAGGTGGGAATATCATCAAGGGCATGGTGGGAAGGCTAAAGAATTTCCTTATTCAATTGAGGCATTAGATTTCACTTCATCCCATAAGGAAAAGGACCACGATTTGTAATTCTAGAAAAAATGACAGTCGGAGTTGTGCAGAGGGCATTGGCACACACATGGTGCAAAGTTTGTGGAAAAAATTGGAGGAAAATTTAAGAGCAGGAAGAAAAGATATGCCAACCTCTATGGAAAGTCTGTAGGATAGGAATGATGAATACATACCTAAACATTCTTACTTGCAAAATGTAAATAGTAAATAGTAAAGAACGAATACGAATGAAACTATGGTATTGAAACTTACTCGTCAATGATGAATGACATAATAGCAGGTCCAATTGTGAGTGCAGGATTTCAACCCTGCAAAGTGTAACAACAGGTCCTGGAATTACCCAGGATTTGCATTTCAGGTCCTAGAACATTTTCTTTATAACTTACTGAAATATCTCACTGATAAAGATGGATAATGCCTGACAATGGTGTGAAATTTTGTTGCAACTTGGTTATCGTTGTATCATGCTTAGCCCTTATGCACCTACCTACAAATTTATTCTACTAGAAAATTTTGCAAAGGAAAAAAAGCTTGACATCGTCTTTCCATGTGAAAGACACAGGTTCGATCCCCGTAGGGGATTGGTAGGTACTCATTCCTGGGAAAGGTGGGAATATCATCAAGGGAAAGGTGGGAAGGCTAAATAATTTCGTTATTCAATTGAGGACTTAGATTTCCACTTCATCACATACGACAAAGGACTGAGATTTGTAATGCTAGAAAAAATGACAGCCAAAGTTGTGCAGACGACATTGGCATGCACATGGTGCAGAGTTTGGGGAAAAAATTGGAGGAAAATTTAAGAGCAGGAGGAAAATATATGCCAACCTATATGGAAAGTGTACAGGATAAGAATGATGAATAAATACTTAAACATTCTTACTTGAAAAATGTAAACATTAAACAATAAATAATGACTATGAATGAAACTATGGTATTGAAACTTACTTATTAATGATGAATGACATAATTGTAGGTCCAATCGCGGGTGCAGGATTTGAACCCTGCAAAGTGAAAAAACAACTCCATCTATGGGTGCAGGAATCCAACCTTGCAAAGTTGAAGCAAAAAAAATCAAGCAACAAGCAACAAACCAATGAGCAAGCACCAACATGTCCAACTGTAGGTGCAGGATGGTGCATACACCCCCCCCCCCCCCCC